>APFE030427793.1:95349-197605 GCA_000404065.3 Pinus taeda
AAAAATAAAAATTAGAATAGAGAAAAAAATAACCAAATAAATAAATAATACTACAAGTACTACAAAACATAGATAAATAAGGAAAGCCCAACACCGAGGAGGGGGCAGAAGAACCAACTAAGAAGAGAGCGCTGGAATCCAGCACCTACTAATTTTCCAGCCATCATCCCTATTGAGATTGTTCGGCCTCTTTTCAATATCGATAGCTTCCCTAAATTTCCGATGATGGAACTGAGCAACTTTGGCCACAACCTTGGTCTCCTCAATACACACCTAATGCTTGGTCTTTTCTACATGCTCAGCTAAAGCTGACGACTTGGATCTCCCATGTCTTAGGTCAGCAGCATGTTCGCAGATCCTTTGATGGATGGAGCGCCCAGTTTCCCCAATATAGGGGGTCCCACCGGAACACGGGATTAAGTAGACACCCTTCATGTCCTTAGGGTTAACGAGATCTTTCACCGATCTGAGGGAATTGCGAATGGTGTTGAGGGGCCTATAGGTTGAGGGAATATCATATCTTTTAAGGATCCGAGCGATCTTGTCCGTGGTTCCTTGGACATAGGGAAGATGGACACCTAGACGTCGCTCTCGAGATTCTTTCTTAATTAACACCCTTTTTGAGGCTTTATGGAATGCCATCTGACCTAGGCGCCTACTATATCCATTCTCCACATAGACATTGAGGAGATAGGATCTCTCCTTTTCAAAGCTCTCACAATCAGAGATCCTGAGGGCACGAGTAGCGAGGGTGTTAAGAACCCCCAACTTTTGAGCAGGGAAATGATGGGAATCTGCATGAAGATACTGCTCAGTATGAGTCTTTTTTCGGAACACCGAGTGGGAGAGAAAGCCATCCTTATACCGAGATATAAGAATATCCAAGAATGGAGGCAGCCATCAACCTCTTTTTCCATGGTGAACTTAATGGCCGAGGACTGGCTGTTGAGGTGATTAAAGAAGCAATCCAGCTCCTCAGGGCCATGGGGCCAGATGACATTAGTGTCATCCACATACCTTTTCCAAAGCCTAGGAAGAAGACGAGCTGAGGATAAAGCTCTGGCTTCGAAATCTTCCATAAAAAGATTTGCCACAATAGGGGAAAGAGGGGAACCCATGGCAACACCACAAGTCTGTTCGAAGAATTCACCCTCGAAGAAGAAGAACGTGGAAGTGAGACAGATCTCCACGAGTTGCGCGGTATCTGGATCCATTAGGCGATAGATCACTTCCAAGGCCTCCTTTATAGGGATGCAAGTATAAAGGGAGACCACATCAAAGCTGACGAGAATATCTTCAGGGCTAAGCTTAATACCCTTAAGCTCCATAATGAAGGATGCAGAGTCTTTCACGAAGGATTCAGTGTGGCCAACTAGGGGCTTAAGTTTAAGGGCAAGGAACTTCGCCAGAAGATAGGTCGGACCACCAATGGTGTTGACGATAGGCCTCAGAGGGGCCCCTTCCTTGTGAATCTTTGGTAACCCATAGATCCTAGGAGTAATGGGACTCCTTTCAATGAGCTTGGGGTAAAGGGAACTCACTGAATTATTAGACTTGATGGAGAGAGCCACAGCCCTAGAAATCTTCTTCAGAGGGTTCTTGGGCAGTTTCTTATAACTGCCACTATTGTGGAGATGATCAAGCATCTTCCTCCGGTAATCATCCTTGTTGAGGATGACTGTAGCTCCACCTTTGTCTGCCTTCAGCACGACAATATCTTCATTCTGATTTAAGGATTTTAGGGCAGAGAATTCCTCATTGTTGAGGTTCTTCGGAGGGGGCTTAGCCTTCCTAAGGACGACAGCACAATCCTGTCTGATAGTGTCCTTGACATTATCCGGAAGATCTTTAATCTCGAATTCCACGTCACAAATAATGTCCTCCACTGGGATTTTTCTAGGGGCAAGGGCAAAGTTAAGACCTTTGCCCAAAACACTAAAAACTGAAGGGGAAAAGGAAAAGCTAGAGAGATTAACGACCTTAGATTTACGGGACTCAACCTGGTCAACCTTCACAACCTTATCGTATGATTTTGATTATATTTTGGAATAAATTGAAAAAATATACATTTGAAAATTATTTATATGGAAGTTGCCACTCTGGCACAAAAGTAAAAGCAAGGAATGTTACAGAGACTTACGTGTCTTTGTTTTTTGCACAGTAACTCATAGTAAGACATGGTAACATGTTGTTTTACACTCCCACCACAAGTGGCTCCACAAATTTCTCTATAAGACTTGTTAGAATTTCCTCCGCAACCAAATTAAAGACTTTTGCATACATTTATTTTCAAAACATATATTTTAAAATATTAATTCTTGAAAGTCCAAAGTATTAAAACTTAGGAGGGGCGTCTGTACTAAAAACATAACGAAACTGGCAGATGTTGCAGAGTACATATATTAGTTGTGGAATAAATGTGTGGACCATACATTTTCACCAACCCTACATTAAGTTCTCAATTGTTCTTAATTATATGATGTTTTTCTGGAATGCTAAGTTTGTACTCTCGCTCAAAACTTCTTTTATTCCACATCCTTTTACCAACCAACAAGATCTGCACGTGACTACAAACATAACTAAACTGGCAGATGTTGCAGAGTACATATATTAATTGTGGAATAAATGTGTGGACCATACGTTTTTACCAGCCCTACGTTAAGTCTCAATTGTTCTTAATTATATGATGTGTTTCTGGAATGCTAAGTTTGTACTCTCGCTCAAAACTTCTTTTAGTCCATATCATTTTACCAACAAACAAGATCTGCACGTGATCTAGAACATGCAGTGAAAATATACTTGCTTGATTTACTTCTATACCACAAGGATGGTTGTTTTTAGTAGTTGGAAGTAATTGTTAGTGCCTTGTTTTGTCCCCAATTTTACCACTTATCACCTCCACTTTTTCCCATTTTTGTCAATGAAAGTACTCCTTCACCTACCTTTCCATCGCCATCACTCTCCTAAACCCTGCCAAGACTTTGAGATGAGGTAAATGCATTACATTAGTGTCATTTTTCTATTGTTGGTTAGGTTTGAGTAAGTTTGAGTTATATTCTTAATGAGCTAATTTTGCGTTAAGTGTGAAGATTTTCAGCAGTATGGATAGGTCACCTAAATATGGAGGGGGTATTTGTCAAGAGTCTTGTTTTGTTATTTATGTACTCAACAACCCAGTCTATGATTATGACTCAACACCATGGAGGCTTCGTAGACTTCGTGCTTCTAGAGGCTTGAACACCACAACTGAAGATTCTGACCAAGCTCAAGTTCAATGTTTTCCACAATGAAGATCTTCTACATCCTCATAGAAACAGGTCCATGCTAATATTGAGATTGTTGGAATTCGTCGTGCCAAGGAGAGCAAGATTGTTCAAGCAATCGGATCTGAAAGTCTAATTTAGTAAATTCACTAAGTTTGCCATGTATGGGTTTATTGATTATTCTGAACGTGAATCAATGCCTATAAAGGCCAGTATTGTACTAAATTAGATGTTGAGAAGGTTGTTTTTGCAAACTATTGAGTTACCAAGTTATTGTTCAGACATTATTATTCATAATCGAAGACTCTGTTATGGCTATGCATTGAGCCTGAAGCATTCTGAGTATTGGTTTACTGTGAGTTTTTGGTGGTCTAGTTGCAAGTGTAAGTGATAGTCGTCCAAATCCTGAAATGATCTCCTCAAGCGTAGGTGGAAGTTTTTCTTCTATTTCCCTTCAAGTTTCAGTCATCCGCCTCCAAACTTAGATATTCCACTAAAACAACCGAATTGCTAAATTTACCTTCGAAAATAGCAGAACTTCACTTACCCGAAATTGAAAGAAAACAAAGCTCCACCTTATAATTTCTCGGGTCCAAAATCTGGATTAAATCATGTATACCTTTACTGCAACTATCCTTGGATCGTGGCCTCCACAACGAACGATTACGATCATTCCGACTTCAACAGAATTAAGCCACAATTGAATTGCTCATTGGGTCCGAAAATTTTATTAACCACCATTCACTTTTCCACGTGATATCTGTTGGATCTCGCTCCTCTAATTGGACAGCCCAAATCAATAGCACTATTAACCTAGTTTGATAAAATATCGCGTCCGATTTTGGGTTAAACCTCGATGCTGATTTGCACACTACTACCGTAGATCTAACAGTTTTGTCGATTAGATGGCTTTAGGCTTCTTTCTTAGGCTCTCTCAGCTTTTATCAAGTTTTCCTCCGTTCTGCCAAGTTTATCCCTTCCGCCAAGTTTAGACTATGTTAGACTATATTTTCTTAAACATATCCCGATTATTCCAATACACAAAAATAAAGATTTAATCATGATAACACAATGATTTCCCTATGCATAGGGGATACATGGAGTGAAATCAATTTACTCGAAAAATTTAGGGTGAAGATAGCAAGAAGAGCTACATATCATTAAAGCTCTTCTACTATCATCATTCAAGTTTGTCTTGATGATGGATCTCGGTTGGGATATGAAACGTTGATAAAAGAAATGGTTAATACTGTGGGTTCTTCGGCTTCTAAATTAAAACAAAGTTATATTATCAACCTCAAATTCTAAAGGCCAAACTGGAAATTAACAATACACAGAGATGTTTTGAAGTTATCCAAACCTTCGGGATTTAACCTTTCATGCACAAAATACATAGAGATATAGGGATATGCCAATTCTTTTACAATCTAATTCTCCATAACTAAAATCCAGCCAAATCCTCTTACAATAGTTCAAAACTTACATAAATACTTTACATCCAACAATTCGACCCTCAATTCATGGATCGAATCTATCTAATCCTAGATAAATACTTAAACTGTTTGATATTCTCCTCAAGAATCTCAACTAGGTCTAAACTACTTGAATTAATTACAAAATGTTTCAAAATACCTATATTCTAGCTCAATTCCTATCTATAAAAATTTGTAAATTGACAGCTAAAGGATTCCACTCCTTTGCTTGTAAACGTTTTTTGGATTTTTGGGATAAAATGAAGCCTTTGTATTTAAGCCTCATGCTCTTGCATCAGACTCCTGAGGACAAAATTCTTCATGGGCTCCTATCCATGAGCTCTTCTACAAAATTGCCCAACTTCTGTAGCATGGTTTCTGTCACCCAGGTAGCATCATCAATTGGTTGATCTTTCCACTTGACCAAGTACTTAAAATACTCCTGTCACCTTGTCTTCTTAAACACTCTTTATCTAATATCTTCCCTGGTTTCAATGCCTTCACTATAAGTAACTGTTTTACCCAATCCACCTCTTGTTCTTTCTTGTCTTCTGCTGTGTCATCTGCCTGTTCCTTTTCATACCTGTACAAATTAGCAACATTGAAAATTGGAGATATTCCAATACGAGGGGGTAACTCAATTTCATATGCATTTGCAGAAAATTTCCTTAAAACTTTGCATGGTCCAATCTTCTTGAATTTTAATTTGTTATAATCCCTTTTTGGAAATCTTTCCTTCCCTAGGTGTGCCAAAACCAAATCTCCAACCTCAAAATTTACTTCTCTCTTCTTCAAACCTGCTCTGTTTTTGTACTTTGTGTTGCTGTCCTGTAGCTGTTGTTTTACTTGTTCATGAACTTCTTGAATCTCTGAAGCAAAATCTTCTCCTAAAGCACTCCTCATTTCAGCTGTACCTAAATATCTCAATTCAGTCACTCCTCTTGGGTGCATTCCATAAACTATATTGAATGGACTCTGCCCTGTACTCCCAAGAATCATTATAAGCATATTCAGCCTGTGCTAAAACTTGATCCCACTGTTTTGGATGTTCACTTGCAAGGCTTCTCAGAAGATTACCCAAGCTTCTGTTCACAAATTCAGTCTACCCATAAGTCTGAGGATGATATGCAGAACTGAAACTCAATTTAGTACCAAGTTTCTTCCACAAAGTCCTCCAAAAATGACCAACAAATCTAGTATCTCTGTCTGAAACAATGCTTCTAGGTAACCCATGCAACCTTACAATTTCCTTAAAAACAAGTTAGCAACACGAGTAGCATCACTGGTTTTATAACATGGAATAAAATGTGCCATTTTTGAAAATCTGTCACCTACTACATAAATTGAATCATGTCCCTTTTGAGCTTTTGGCAAACCCAAAACAGAGTACATATTTACCATATCCAAAGGCCTATTTGCAATAGGTAATGGAACATACAAACATGTGTTTTAGCTCCTTCCCTTTGCATATTGGAAGACTTTACAATTCTTCACATACTTTTCTACTTCAACTCTCATCTTCGGCCAAAAATAAAACCGGTTCAATTGCTCATAAGTATTGTCTACACCAAAATGTCCTCCAAGTCCACCACTATGTTTCTCCTTGATCAAATTTTCTCTCATAAAACAATTTGGTATGCACAACTAATTTCTTTTAAATAACAATCCTTCTTGCACGAAATAATCTAGCCACTTACTTCTGTCTAACAAAACATGATTTCTACAAGCTTCAAATGCCTCTTTAAAATCTAGATCTTTCTCATATAATTCCTTAAGAAAATCAAACCCCAAAACTTGAATTTCATTTTCTTGCACCAAAATGCTTTTTTCACTTAAGGCATCTACTACTTTGTTTGATTGACCAGTTATATGTTTTAACACAAATTAAAACTTTGAACGTATTCTACCCATTGTACATGCTTCTGGTTAAGCTTTGGTTGTTGCATAATGTACTGTAATGCATGGTTATCTGAATATAGTATGAACTCCTTAGACATCAAGTAATGTCTCCACTTCTTCAAAGACTACACCACTGCATAAAATTCCTTGTCATAAGAAGAATATTTCTTCTTTGACTCATTCATCTTTTCACTAAAATAAGCTACAGGTCTATCCTCTTGACTTAAAACAACTCCAATGGATTCTCCACTAGCATCACAGTTCAATTGAAAATGTTTATTGAAATCAAGAAAAATCAAAATAGGTTTCTTAGTAATCTTTTTCTTCAACAGTTGGAAGTTCTTTCCTGCTTGAACAATCCATTTAAATGGTCGTCTGTCCTTCTTTATAGTGTTAATAATTGAAGCATTGATCTTACTAAAATTCCTTATGAATGTCCTATAAAAGCTAGCAAGACTGTGAAAACTTCTTACCTCAAAGACACTTTTGGGTGAAGGCCACTCCATGATTGCCTTGATCTTCTCAGGATCCATCTTTAACCCATCAGTAGAAACAACAAAACCCAAATACACCAACTCTTCCTTCATGAATGAACATTTCTTTAAATTTAACAGTAACTTCTCTTGTTGTAGCCTCTGTAAGACATAATTCACATGTCTCACATGTTCCTCCTTTGATTTGTTGTAAACTAATATATCATCCAAATATACTATTACAAATTTACCTATAAATTCTTTCAAAACTTCATTCATGAGTCTCCCAAAAGGCATTACCATCCATTCATACAATCCTTCATTTGTTTTAAAACTAGTTTTCCACTCATCTCCTTCTCTAATTCTGATTTGATGATAACCACTTTTTAAATCTAACTTTGTAAAATATCTTGCTCCACTCAAACAATCCATCTAATCTTCAATTCTAGGTAAATTAAATCTGTACCTGATTGTTATCTTATTGATTACTCTTGAATCAGTGCACATTCTCCAGCCTCCATGTTTCTTTGGGCTCAACACTGTTGGCAATGCACAAGGACTCAAAACCTCTCTAATCAGTCCCTTGTTTAACCGTTCCTGAACCTGTTTCCTGATTTCCTCATTCTCTGTGGGAGTCATTTTGTAAGCTGCTTATTAGGTAGATTTGCTCCTGGAATCAAATCTATATGATGACTGATTTTTCTAATGGGTGGTAACTCATCAGGCAAACCATGTACAATGATATCACAATGGAACTCCTATCATCTTCACCACTTATCGACTAGAATCATCCGATAAAGGAGGGGCACTGCCACATCTCCAATGCCAAGCTCTCAAAACCAAAGGGATGCAGCTTTCCTGACTTGGGTTGCTCTCAATTAATGCCTCTTGAGGATGCAACTATCTCCTGGTTGCACTCCCCTGGGCTTATGACACATATGGTGAGAATGAAACAGCTACAGTGAACCCCAGTGAAAAACATCGATACTGTCACTATAAGATTAGCTCTTCTCTAGCTTGCTCGAACCATATCTCTTTATGATTCCATATATTTGATTTAGTGTGAAACATACATTTCCATCTTTGTTAACTTTCATTTTTGAGTTGGGCTGCATTAGGAAACAGTTGTGAATGCATAGCATTGCTAAAACATATTTTTTGTTTGTACTCTTTAATTAGCGAAAAAAAAACGATAAAGAGATATTTGTTGTAAACCATAGTCCCAAAGGAAAACATAAGAAATGTATCGATAGGGCAATAAAAATGAAATGAAAATAGGACAAGAAGAAAAGTAAGGTGATAACTATAAAACAAGTAAATAGTGTATAGCAATAGGGGAAGTGTGTAGTGCACAAAATCCAAAATCTCAAATAGATGAATGAGATAGTTCTTTAGTTTTCCTGAGGAAGAGCACGTTATTTCTGATATAGAGAATCTACATTTACAATGTGTCTCTGTTTATGTCATTCCATACTTATAAGTTTGTTGGTATGGACAATACTATTGTAAGGCTTCAAGGGAATCAAAATTTTGAACTTCAAAAATATCAACCAAGTCATTAATTGCCAAGGAAAAAGAACTCATCAATCTCCTAATTTTAGGGTGGAGAATACATAGTGTAATTCCATGGACAGAAGGAGGGCAATGTTTTACATGTTCTCTTATGAGAACAATATTGATAGTTGCCTTAAATCTTTAGACACTGACATCAGTTAATTAGTTCCTCATTGAAAGCATAGATTGAATGACGAATCCATATTGATAAATGAACAACTCAATTACTCACAAAAAATTAACTACAAAGACATTGACCGAATTGAATTATGCTTTAGTGTGGTCTCAGGATCATGATAATGCTAAAGCAAAGTCATCACAACGCAATTAATTTATCAAAAATCCACAAATAAAATCAAGTACACACCCAATAGCTGTATGGAGCTCGAAGTACTTATTAGCATCTGAAATGGAGCTCTGTAAAACTAAACCTACAAACACATATCTAACATGTAATTGTTCCTTCCATTATCTTTGAAGAACCTATAAACGGTCTTACCTACATCTTGTGATTCAACATATCTATTGATTGAGTTAATTTGATATGTGGCATCCATAATTACAAGTCAGATGCATCAACCCCACAATCCTTGATTGGTTGGAGAATGCAAAGTTTCTTCAAGAGCCCCCAAATCAATACACTTCTAATAGGGATTTTGTTTGCTGATGTGTCTAAGAGAGACCAGAGGGAAAATGCAAAACCAGGGATAGGAAGTGACATCAACCTTATTCTGAATAATTCATACAGGGGTGCTATGAATCCCATTCAGATTCAATAGAATTTTCTTTCCAAAATTAGCACAGAGTCACCGACTATACATGTCTTGTCAGTAACATTAGCATCCAATTTCCCCAGGACCTTTATTCATCACGCTATCATGCATGAATAAAGAAATCGTGCAACAATTTGAATGGTTTAATATTGAAATTTAAAAGAAACACATATCAAGGCCCAAACTAGGATTAAAAAAAACAAGTCAGGCTCCTAGGCAGTGTTATGACCATATATTTTGTTTGGAATACAAACATTGTAAGCATAAAGTGATAGAGCACAGAAACATGTAATAAAATACTTGAAAGACGGATGATGCAAAAGATTCGTTAAATACAAATTTAGGATGACCTAAATTCCATACTGCTTAAACAGGCTAAAAGAAGTGTCAAACATAAAAGACATCGTAACATAGGGTTTTAGTATTTAAAGAATACCTTAGAAAATAGAAAAAGAAAAGAGAGAGTTCAGATGGAATGTAGCAAAGGAGAAATGAAAGATACACATCTCAAAAGACCATACATAGGTAGCAGTTGAATTTATTCTTATCATCTCCAACAACAAATTTATAAATTTGGTCAAAGAATATGTTTTCCTTCAAATCTCTTGTAAATACTCGATTATGATTGATAAGCTATTAATAAATCATGCTTTCAAAATTGTTGTGCTTGGATCTAACTTCCTCGAAAACACTTTGATTTTGGAATTCATAAAAAACTGCTTCAAGTGTGGCTTCATTTGGAACCTCTCTACATCATTCAAATTGCTTCAGTACTTGATCTAACTATGGTGGTCCAAGTCTTCATTTGTATATGGGTATGACTCGTCAAATTTTCCTTCTAGCATTTTTACAACTTGCAATGGTTGAAGTCTATATTCAGCTGGAAATAACATTTTTTTGGTATTCCATTAGACTTGTCATTATTTAGTCTGTGCTTATTTGGATTTGATACCAATGCATGCATTATTACTTCGAGAGATGTTTATGAATTCCTTGAATCCCCTAGTTTCTTTATGCCTATCTTTATATTTTGGCTCTCTTCTTGTCACTCTAGGCATGAGATTTTGCTTTCTACTGGGGCACCAAGAGAACTTCTAGTTCTGATAAGTGTAGTTATCATTATCTACAAACCCAAACCATAACCTAGTGTGTAGTGTGATGTTGTTCACATAATATTTGAGCCCTGTAATAATGGTCCTATTTCAAAAGCCATGAATAAAATCATGATCCAGATAATTAACAATGAAGCATTTAGATACACATAAGGAAAGAATATTCATGTAGATGTCACATTTGGTCATAACTTTTTTATTTTATTTTATTTAACTAGTATAACACATGAGTTATATTTGAAACTATGAGGGAAACTTGAGATTGACATTGTCAAACATCATACTTTTGTTGGGAGAGTATTGCGAACACTGTTACAAGTGCTTAAGCCCTCTCCTCCAGAGGAAATATAGCTTAAATACTATTACTAAATAAGGATGTAAAGCATTACAACAAATAAAGAGAAACAAAACTCACTTCACGAAAAAATCTACAGTCATATGGAAAGCTACATGCTAACTTTTGTAGAGGGCACAAATGGGTACACACTTTAGGTGAAGAAAATAGAAAGCAACAAATTAGAAAATTCTCAGAATGTTTAAGAACATTAGTTAAGGGTAGAAAGGAGTTATTTTTACCAGAATTATTGGGGACCATCCAACACAATTTCCAAATTTCAATCAATAACCACCGAAGGTCTACAAAGGATCAAGTCAAGATATGACTAGGAGACATAAATATAATAGTGTGCACGATGCGTCTACAACCATTATACATTATTACAGAAAGAAACTACTGCATGAGAGACAATTTCTATGTGTAAAACAACTACTACGTGAGAGACAATTTATATGTGTAAGGGATTAGGCTATAACAAATACTATTATTTTTTGTGACACATATTATCACTTGAACTTGTAACACTCCACTTACAAACTATACAATGATACATTGTGGTTTCTTTTTTAGTTATTTTAATATAGATTTGTGGTTTTTTCTAAAAATATATTCTAATATAGATTTATAATCTTGAAACGAATTTAATCCCTTTTATGTATATTATACATTTAAACTTATACATATTATACATTGAAACACCAATTTTGAAAGTTAATTTAAATATTTATTAATCAAAATAATTACGTATCTATTCATAAAGGGATAACGACCCTTGCAATGGTTATGGTTCACGCATGAATATACATCATATGTAATGAAGGCCAACAACTTGTTACTTGTTGGGTTTAGGGTTGGATTCAAAATAAACTCCCAAAGTCAATGATGTTTAATTTGTGTTCCCATAGTATATATCTAACAATAATGTCAAAATTGAGTTGATTGAGATAGTTAGGCATCTACTTTGAAAACTAATCTAGCATTGTTTATGGAATTTCAAGAGGACACCTAGTTATAATAATGTGATTAAAAATGGTAAGTAAATGTTTATTTGAATGCTCAAAATATATAATATGGATTTAGGATGATTGTTTAGGGATATCTAGAGATATTTGAGGGTGACTAATAGTGCGTCATAGCACTTTCTTAGATAGAAATGGGAGAGGATTTAGTAGACCCACAATTATCTTCTCAATATTAGAAATAGTCATTTACAAGCATAACAAAAGGAAAAAATGCACCTATCATTATGAAAACATGTGTGAGCCAAGTAAGAATTGACAAGGCCCTAATTTGTGCTAATAAGTCTTGTGTGTCATACAGATATTTGAACAATTCAAAATGGTGAGGACGTGAAGAAATCAAGGTCAAGGAGGGTCATCACAAGGACCTCCTACAAATAACCCATTACCTTCACTGGAGTTGGCTCTCATCTTGAGTTCCCTAGAAGCAATTAATGAGACTTTAAGAGGGTGCCAAACAATTGATGTGGAAGTAGAGCACCCTCCATCAGGGTTGGGAAATATCAAGGGATCAAGAGACTCTGATAGAGGACCTCCAATCGAGGACATTACTAGGGAGCTCCAAAATATTAATCTCCCAGAGTTTGATGGAGGTTGTGCCAGTGAACATGCATAAACTTGGTTAGAAGGAATGAGAAGGTTCTTCACACTAAGAGATTATACTTCCAATTCAAAAGCTAAAATAGTGATATTCCAACTCAGAGATAGTGCTCTAAATTGGTGGGGTAACTTAGAGCGTCAACTACACCTCATTCTAGACACAGTTACTTGGGAGTTATTTGAGGAGAGGTTTAGGAAAAAGTACCTACCAGCACATTATGAAGAACAACAGGTAGGAGCCTTCCATGCTTTGGTACAGGGAAATTGTATGGTAGAAGAATATGAGATTAGATTCATGGAATTGGTCAACTATGTCTCCTATATGGATACTAATCATCGCCAAGCATATCATTTCATTTATGGATTGAACCATAAGATTAGGGCAATGGTGCGGATGTGGAAACCATCCTCAGTCACAGAAGTTGTGGAACATGCTCATTATGTTGAAGAGCACTTAGACTTAAAGAGTGGAAGCAAAACCATTTTTCCATAACAACCAAGGTTTATGGGGAAGGCCCCTCGTACCTTCCCCAGGGGAGGAAATTTGATGCCATTGCCATATGGAAACATGGTTGTACCCAGAGCACCGACAGTAGGGATTTCAATGCTTACTAGTGCAGCTTCACCTACAACTTCAAGGACACATGCGAATCAAGGTCATACACGAGGAGCAACAAGTAGGGGCAGGGGTCCCAAGGGAAGGAACTCTTTCCAAAGAACTCCACAACATTCTGTTCAAATTATACCACACACCACTTGTTGGGGATGCGGGGGACCTCATTACCATCATGATTGTCCTGAGTTACAAACTGGTAGAAACTGTAGAGAAGGAAAAGCACCAATGGGGGGAGAAAGTAGCCACCATCGAATCTATGCAGTAGTTGATACCCAACAAGTTGAACACCAGCCTGCCATGGTAGAAACCTCAGGTATGATAAACAAACTAAAGTTAAAATTTTGTTTGATTCACGTGCTATAGATCGTTTCATTTCGCAAGTTGCATTATAAAAATGTGGGTTGGAAGCCTATGAGCATGATGACTTTAAGCAAGTTGAGATGGCTTCTGGGATAAAACAAGTAGTAGGACCTAGTGTTGACCAATGTCAGGTAAACATTGGGGTGTGTACAACTAAATTGAAGGCATATATCACAGAATTGGGGACGTATGATGTAATTATTGGAATGGACTGGCTAGAAGCTCATCGAGTTTTGGTAGACTGTTTTAAGAAGAAGGTGATTTGTTTATATGATGAAGGTAGGTCAATTGAGATTTTTGGAATCAAGAGAGAAGTGTCGCTATGATTCATATCCATGATGAAGGTAAAACATTGCCTCTAACAAGGTTGCAAAATACATGTGGTCGAGACTGTAAGTGACCAGAAAGAACCCTCCCTAGATCAATACCCAATGTTGTCAGAATTCAAGGATGTTTTTCCTAAGGAATTGCCTAGATTACCTCCTGGAAGGGAGATTGATTTCACAATAGACCTAGAACCTGGTGCCAAACCAATATCTAAGACACCCTATAGGATGACAACTCCAGAACTTTGTGAGTTGCAGATGCAGTTATAAGAGCTTTTAGACTTGGGATTTATCAGACATAGTATTTCACCTTGGGGTGCACTAGTGATTTTCGTCAAGAAGAAGGATGGTTGCTTAAGGCTATGCATATATTATAGGGACTTGAATAGAGCCACAATAAATAATAGGTACCCGGTACCTAGAATAGATGACCTATTTGAGCAAATGAAGGGAGCAACGGTTTTCTCAAAGATCGATCTACGATCTGGATACCACCAATTGAGGATTAAGGAAGGTGACATGTCAAAAACTGTGTTTCGAACTTGGTTTAGGCTCTATGAGTTCGTAGTTGTTCCATTTGGTTTGACCAATGCACCAACAGTATTCATGAGCCTCATGAATGGCGTGTTAAGGAATTATTTGGACCGATTTGTGCAAATCTTTCTTGACGACATCCTTGTGTATTCCAAGAATGAAAAGGAGCATGAAAAGCACCTAAGGGTTATATTGACTTTCTTAAGGGAAAATCAATTGTATGGAAAGTTGTCAAAATGTTCTTTCTTTTAGAAGAAAGTTCATTATCTTGGGCACATCATTTTAGGAGATGGGATTTCAATTGACTCGGAAAAGGTAAAGGCCATAATGGATTGGCGAATACCAAAAAATTCTAATGAGGTGCATAGATTCATGGGACTATTAGGTTATTATCACATGTTTGTGGAAGTGTTTTCGAGGATTGTAAAACCAGTCACCATATTACAACGAGAAGGGGTCAAGTATGAATGGACATATGAATGTGACACTACATTCACTGAACTAAAGACGTTACTAACTACTGCATTGATCCTTCAAGTACTGACCATGGGAAAAGACTTCACTGTCTACACCGATGCTTCGAAGCAAGGATTGGGAGTAGTATTGATGCAAGAAGTTGCAGTAATAGCTTACGCATCTAGAAAATTGAAGAAACATGAAGAGTTGTATGCTACCGATGACTTAGAGTTAGCAACAATGATGTTAGCTTTGAAATTGTGGAGACACTATCTCGTTGGGAGAAGATTTGAGTTAAGAATAGATCATCAAAGCCTGAAGCACCTCTTCACTCAAACGGATTTGAATACTAGGCAAAGGAGGTGGAGCGAATTCATGAGTGAGTATGATTTTGAGATCTCATACATTAAGGGAAAGGAGAATGTGGTGGCCTATGCACTAAGCAGCAGGCCACAAACCTTCTCCCTAGTAACCTTGAGGGTCAATTTGAGGGAACGTGTGTTGGAGAAACTCTTTGAAGATAGTTGGTATCTAAAGGTTGTATCAGCACTCTAGAGTGGGAAGTAGATAGAAACAAAGTTTGAGGGATATGTCCTTGAACCAGATGGACTATTGAGATTTGAAGGGAGAATGTACATACCTAAGGAAGGAGGTATAAGATGGACCATCCTCAAAGAGTCACATCGAGCACTCAATTGTGCACATCCTAGAGTGAAGAAGATGCACACGGACATGAAAAAACTCTTCTTTTGGGTAGGCATGAAGCACGACATAGTCCATTTTGTCGCCAAATCTCATGAATGTCAACGAGTGAAGGTTGATTATCGCCATCCAGTAGGACTCCAACTGCATAACATCCCTATGTCTAAATGGGAGGTAATTTCTATGGATTTTGTTGTGGGTTTACCACCCACGTCACAATTCTATATTGGTTATAGTTGATAAAATGACCAAAAGTGCCCATTTCATCCCAGTAAGAGACACTTATGATGTTACTGATGTGGCATGAGTTTTTATAAGTGAATTTATTCGACTACATGGGTTACCCACAAATATCATTTCTGATAGAGACTCTCAATTTACATCTAGTTTTTGGACAAGTTTGAAGTCAACACTTGGGACTGAGTTTAACCTGAGCACTGCATATCATCCAGAAACAGATGGGTAGACTGAAAGAGTAAATCAGGTTATGGAAGACATGCTTAGAATGTACATCATGGATAATCAAACTCAGTGGGAAAGGTACTTACCACTAGTAGAGTTTGCCTATAATAACAGCTACCACAGTTCAATCGGGTTGCCTCCTTATCAAGATCTGTATGGGAGGCCATGTAGGACGCCATTGAGTTGGGAAAATTTGGAGGACCGAGTAATAGCTGGGCCGGAATTAGTTCAAGAAATGGAGAAACAGGTAAGACAAATTTGACAAAGGTTAAAGGGAGCACAAGATAGACATAAGAGTTATGTTGATTCACATAGGACTTATTGAAGTTATGATGTAGGATACCAAGTTTTTATTCATATCTAACTCAACAAAAGCACCATTCGGTTTGGGAAAGGGACGAAGTTGTCACCTCAGTTTGTAGGACCTTTTAGGATCAAGGAGAAGATTAGACCAATTGCCTATCATCTTGTACTGCCACCCCATTTGCATAAAACTCATGATGTTTTTCATGTATCTATTTTACAACATTATGTTTCTGATGAATCTCACAAACTGGATTGGAGGGAATTGTAGGTCTCAGACATGGGAACCATAGTGGTCGAACCATTACGCATATTGGACTGTAGGGTTCGACAGCGTAGACGTCCCATGGTGGACCAGGTTAAGGTCCAATGGGACAAGTATAGCCCATGATTTGCTACCTGGGAGGATGCAGAGACTATACGTTGTGACTACCCCTCACTTTTTGAGCATCTATGATGCCCATTTTGACTTAGATA
This sequence comes from Pinus taeda, assembly GCA_000404065.3. NCBI lineage: Eukaryota > Viridiplantae > Streptophyta > Pinopsida > Pinales > Pinaceae > Pinus > Pinus taeda. The sequence continues at coordinate 112,088 of APFE030427793.1, forward strand.
GCTACCTATTCTAAGGCTCTATTTTGTAGTTCCATGTTATTTATTTATGAACACTATGTAATATTGATGCATTTAGTTGGACATGTGAAACTACTTATATAAATCATTAGATGGAGTAGGTATTGATGATGGAAATGTATGATGTATGACCTAATGTATGACTTACTTGGTGATGATTTATCTAATGAATGACTTAGTGAAATTATGATTTATTTCCAATATGAACTACAAAATTGACACGTGGATACTAGACTTAATAACATCATGTTTAATATCACTTATCTATATTATTTTGTTGTTATATATATGCATGAATGAGAACTAACCTGCAAATTGGAAAGAACTATATGATACCCAAGATCTACTCTTCCATTGGGGAAGGTCAAGACATCTAATGAGGAAAGGTATGATGTACATTGTTCTATCACAATTTGTATCTACTTGATATGCACTCTTATAACATTGGTAAAATGTAAATGGCAGGTGACAAGACTACCTGACTAGATTATTCGATGACAAGTATCGAATCACTGTTGTAGTGTGGTCCATATTTGGGTGTTGACCCTAGTTGTAAGGAGGGGTGGAGGTATTTCCCACCGTGTAACCTCCAAACCTAGAATCGTGGGAGGGTAGTGAGGGACACGCTCGCCTAGACGTGTGATGAAGATTTCCAGTTGCTTGCTGGGGAAGTTAGCTCGATATAGTAGATGCTTCCACCATAATTGGTTTTATCAGTGGTTAGATTGGTATATTCGATGCCATAGTATATAGTGGCAGAGGATGGATAGGGTTGGAATGGAAGTAGGCTATGAAGGATAGAAGGATATAGAGTAGTTGGAGACTCTTGATGGAAAGTGGTATCATTGCTTGACTTATTAAATTTTACTACTATAAATTCTCTCTCTATTTTGTTATGACTTATTGTCAAACTTCTTTCAAACTCGTTGTATATTTTTCACTCTAACTTTGGGACAAAGTTTTCTGAAGGAAAGGTGTATGTAGTGTTTAAATTACCTGAAAATATTGATGTTTAATTATCAAGAAATATTTGTATATACCTAGATTTGTGAAACTGTAATTTTATTTACTGATATAAATTTTATTATTGTTATTATTAATTCCCAACTTGTCTTCTCAAATTTAATTTTGGATAAGATATGGTCTCCTTTCATTTATTCCAAATTAAATATCCATAGCCCAAGGTGTCTTCTCAAAATCTACTTGGGAGAAGATATGGTCTTCTCTAATTAATTTCCAAATTAAATATCCATATCTTATCCCCAAAATGTCTTCTCAAATCTACTTGAACAAGATATGGTAAGAAAAGTCAAGGATACTAAATGAAAGGATGAGGGGGTAGTCATGACATTAATGATAGGTCATTGAGGTGGATGGGAGGAGGAGACATAAAAGGGGAAGGATGATGAGAGGAGAGGGGGGATCCTTGGTCTTGATGTTGTTTTGGAGGCTTGTGTTTTGGGAGAGGAATCAAACTTGGATTTGGAGAGTGTTTGTTAAACTTGGACACAATACATCTAGTTGGAATTAGGTTCGGAGGGCTAGGGAACATGTGGAGGTTCTCTGGGCTAGGAAATGCTTCCTAGTTGGCTGGGAGGCAAATCGAGTTGGGTAGTCAAGAGGAGCATCCCAACAGAGTCAGAAGCTCAGGAGCATCTCAACTAAGCTATCGGAACAAGTATTCCTCCGTTTATTGATTACTTATGTAAATGGTTGCAATGAAATTCTTACTTTTTTAATTTGTGGTAAACAAATTTTAATGGTATATTATCATCAAATAAATGTTTAGATATAAATAAGTTATTTCCCATCTTATTGTGTTTAAAATTAGTTAAATTTGGTTTTTAGTTAGAGGACCCTAGGAGGGATCCTCACAACAGGTCCATGATAATATTGGGATTGTTGCAATCTGTTGAGCCAAGGAGAGTGAGATCGTTCAAGCAATCAAATCTCAAAGTCTAATTTAGTAAATTCATTGACTTTTCCATGTATGGGTTTCTTGATTTTTCTGAACGTGAATCAATGTTTATAAAAGGCTAATATTGTAATGAATTAGATGTTGAGAAGGTTGTTTTTGTGAACTATTGAGTTACCAAGTTATTGTTCAGACATTATTATTCATAATCGAAGACTCTATTATGGCTATGGGTTGAGCTTGAATCATTCCGAATATTGGTTTACTATGTGTTTTTGATTTGAATGTTTTAAGTATTTCCTTCTTGCAAGTCGTTTTAGCTTACCCATGTGTGGCAGGACCCACCATCATTTGGGAATAGGCTTTTCTGTTAGTTCGTAGGAGTATCATTGTGAGCTAATTCATTACATTTTTTTTATTTAGTTCTGGGGTGAGTTTGCTAAGTTTTCTTGTACAAGGGTGCAATGAATTTCATTAATTTTGGATTGATCTTAGTCATGATAACCTTGCATTCATTGATATACACCTCTATCAGGAATTCTGAGTGCGTAGATCATTATGTGTCACAGAGACTATGTGTAAACCCTTCACACAGAGTTATGCTATGTTCCTCATAAATGCTAAGTTGTATTTTGATATAGAGCCATGCCTTGTTCTTTCATTTAAAAAACACATTCATTTATATCTGTGATTGGAATACCTAGGATAGGTAAATCGATTGTGTTTTTTTAATTTCTTGACACGATCTCTGTGTGCTTAATTCAATGTGTCTGTCTCTTTAATGAGGTTCATGATAAATGGTATGAGGGTGTGTGTGGATTTCTCTGTGTATAACAGAGAGATTGATTTATGGTTTGCATTTGGATTTTGTTTTTGAATGAATCTAAGTTAGTCACAATAAGAGTTGCATTTTCCATTTACATCATTGAATTGTTTGACATTACGATTCACTTTTCATAGTGTGATTTATCGTAAAGCATTTCTTGAAGAGAATTTGATTGGAGTAATTAAATTATCATAGGATAATTTAAATTCACTCTCGCATAATAGATTAATATTTATTTCCATTTTCCTTACTATAGAATAAAAGTTGATTTCAAGAATTGAACTGTGCGATTTATGTTTCTAGTGTGATTCGATATTTTACATTTCTTTGAGTTGTGTGAAGATAGTCATAGACTCAATTTCCATTTTAAATGCAACGGCCTAGGATTTGGTAGCACCAGACCTAGATACTTCTGTCGAGATCTCATTCCTGTAGCGTTAGTTTCTATAGTCATTCAAGTAAAGTTTGGAAGGTGTGTCATTTTCAAATAAATATAGTGTGATATGAATAGGTTGAAGATAGCATAATAGGATTTGATTGTAGAATTATAGTCTAGTCTCCTTATCATGTTTTTTTATAAGTAAAATAGGTGCTTGATTTCTTTCAATAGCTAGAAGTTTGAACCCTCATTTAAGATTTGTAGCCAGAGTGAATTTCATTGAAGCTTTCGATTTCAATAATTTTTTCCTTTCATTCCAGATAATTAGAATAAAGAGAAGATCGGATTGAGTTAAGTAGAATTCTTTCAGATTGCTTAGGTTTCTAAGAATGAGATGAGTTCTTGATTAGTATTGTTTCCTTTCCATCATTTTGTACTTAACGATCAAAGGAAAATCACATACTCTAAATTTAATATTGAACCAAAGATGTAGTACAACTCATGCTTATGAGTGCTAGTTGACAATTAATAGTAAGAGATTTAATCACTGATTAAAACTCCCAACAATAATTTTCCAACACTCCCTCTTAATCACAACCACCAAGATTCACTATACCCAAACACTTTCTTAGATGGACAAGATTTTCATGTGCCAATCCTTTGTGAAGATACCAGTGAACTAATCTTGCGACCTATGTTGTCACAACACAATTTCACAATTTTTAATCAATTCTCTAATAAAGTGATATTTAGTGTCAATATTCTTGCTTCTCTTGTGAAAGACAAAATTATTTGATAGTGCAATTGCAGAATTGTTTTCATAGAAAATAGTTGTTGTTCCTCTTGTTCATGGCATAAATCCCTCAACATTTGTATCATCCAAACTTCTTGACACGTTACTGTTGTTGCGCGACATATTCAACTTCTGTTGTTGACAATGACACTAACAGTTGTGTCTTGGAGGCCCATGAAATGGCTCCTGAACCCAAATGAAAAATATATCCTGATGTTCTCCTTCTATCATAAACACTTTCCTTCTAGTCACTGACAGTGTAACCAACCAGCCTGAAATCATTTGGTACTGTGTGCAAAATACCATACTCCTTTTTCCGATTGACATACCTTAAAATCATTTTGGCTACTTGCCAATGTGTCTCCTTGGGTGTCTTCATGAACGTTGACACCAAGCTTACTGCATACATTATATCTGACCTAGTTGTTGTCAAATACATCAAGCTTCCCACCATAATTTTCTATAATGTCAGATTGACATTGTTGTTGCAATGTTCTTTGCTTAATTTCAATCCCATGACAGTTGGAGTTGTTGTGGGCTTGTTGTTATGCATATTAAAACTTTCCAAAATGTTTGCTACATACTTTTCTTGAGAAATAAAAATACCATTTTCTATTTGCTTCACTTCAATGCCCAAAAAATACCTTAACAACCCCAAGTTTGTCATTTCAAACTCAATTTTCTTGAGTTCTTTGAAATCAACAATGAGTAGATCATCACTCCCTATAAAAATCAAATCATTTATATATAAAACAATAATAAGAAGCTTATTGCCACTTTATTTTATGTAGAGATTAGGCCCACCATCATATTTGTCAAAGCCATTGTCCATCAAGTAAACATCTATTTTGTTATACCGTGCACGCAGTGCTTGCTTCAACCTATACACCTTTCCTTCTTGGCCTTCTACCTCATAACTAGTTGGTTGCGCAACATACACTTCCTCTTTCAACACTCCATTAAAAAATGCTGACTTTATGTCCATTTGATACACTTTCCATTGATGTTGTGCAATAATTGACAACACTACACGCACTGTCTCCATCCTCATGTCAGTCGCGAATCTCTCTGCATAGTTTCTTCCATGTTGCTGCTTTTTGAAAACTAGCCTTGCTTTATTCCTTTCAATCATTCCTTCAGTTTTTTTCTTTGTCTTATAGAACCATTTCACTCCAATGAATTGTTTTCCTTGTGGAAGGCCCACTAAATCCCAGGTGTCATTCTTTTTTATTGCTCATATTTCTTCATCCATTGCCTCTACACTTTTTCCTTCTTTGATTGCATCCTCGAAATGGATTGGATCATCTACATGACAAAATAATGCAAATAAGGAATTAAGACTTGCACTACTATCAAATTCATTCTTCACATAAATTTCACTTAAATTTATGAATTTTTGCCTTCTTATGCTTGCAAAAGATGGACTTGACATATCAATTGATGTAGATGGTGTTGCGGGTCTTTCCAATGTGCTTGGAGTAGTACTTGCTTGATTAGGCGACACTATCCTATTATTTGTTGATGGTGCCATTTGTTGACTACTTTGTTGAGCTTGGATAGGTGTAGGAGGTGTCACCATTGAGGAAATACTTGTTGCGGTGAATTCCTCATTGTCATCCTATGGTATGCATGGTTTCACATTGATTTTCTTCTCCAAACTTCCATCCCATGCTTCCTCTTTTATGAACTGCACATCTCTGTTGATTATGACCTTCTTTGTTAATGGATTGTAGAGCTTGTATGCCTTGGATTCATCATTATATCTGACAAATATTCATTTCTCCCCCTATTTTTCCAACTTCTTCCTTAATTCATTTGGTACGTGTGCGTAAGCCACACATCCAAACACTCTCATGTGAATGAAACTATGATTTCTTCCACTTCATGCCTCTTCAGGGACCATATTCTTGACACTTTTGGTTGGAAACCTATTAATGATATATGTTGTGAAAGAGATATCTTCAACCCAATAGTAATTTGGAAAATGTTTTTCCTTCAACATACTTCTTGACATTTCCATAATATTCCTAATTTTCCTCTTCGCAACACCATTTTGCTGAGGTGTATACCTTGTTGTAATTATTTTGTGAATTCCATGCTCTCTATCAGTCCTCAAAACTTTGATGTAGTGTCCATTTTTCTTCTCAACAAGAGATTTATATTGGCAGAAGCACTCAAACACTCCACTTTTCTGTTTTAGGAAGTAGACTCGTGTCTTCCTTGTGTAGTCATCTATGAAAGTAAAGAAATAATAGCTGCCACCAATTGATGGTGTCTGCATTAGTCCACATCAGTATAAATGGATAATCTCCAAAGGTGCCTTTTCCCTTATCAACTTTCCTACTGGAAATGTATCTCTATGTTGTTTTCCCAAGATGCATCCTTCACATGATCTATCCAATTTTTCTATGAGTGGCAATCCCTTCACCATGCCTTTCCTATGCAACAAATTCAAACCTCCAAAATTTAGATGACCAAATCTTAGATTCCATAACCAATTTACATACTTGACCTCTGCTTGAAGGTTTATTTGTGTGAAAGTTATACTATCATCCTCTCGTGAATTCATTGATAGTTGTTCTTGTGCACCTTCTTCCTTCAAATTTGGTTTTATATTGAGAGAAAACATTATATTGCTTATCATATGAACTTTTGCAATCAGTTTTTTTCTTGGAGACTTATCCAAAATTGTGCATTTTCCATTTTTTAACAAGGAAATGTAGCCCTTTTGCATGAGTTGTCCAATGCTTATGAGATTATGTTTTAGACCAGGGAAAAAATAAACATATGAAATGTAATTCTTCTCCCCCTTCTTTTTAAGAATGTTGAATCTTCCTTTGCCCATGACAGAGGCTTTGTTATTAGTCCCTAATGTCACTTCAGATTTCACCCTTTCATCTAGATTGGAAAACATTTATATGTTCCTTGTCATGTGGTTGCTATCTCTTGAATCTAAAAACCATACATCTCTTTGTTTTTCTTGTGCTACATTACAAGCTAAAAGCATGCTATCTTGGTTTTGATTTTTTTTTTTGTGAAATTTGCATTTGGTTTGTTGCTAAGTTCATGTTGTTTATTTCTACATTGATTAGCACAATGTCCATACTTCTTGCAATATTGACATCAAACTTGATATTTATCATACCTTTGACTGTGTGCTTCATTTTGGCTTGACCCTTGACTAGGATTTTGATTCCTACCCCTTCCACTTGAGCTTGAAGGGCTTCCTCTTCCACCTCTGTGTTGGCTTCTTCCTCTTCCTCTAGAATTTAATCTTCCTTTGCCTCTACCTTGACCAATTGAGACTTGTGTCTTCAAGGCATGCTCCAATGAGGAGTTTGCTTCTCTATTCAGTCTATGTTCATGATAAATCAATGATGCATGAAGCTCATCCACTGAAAATTGTAAGAGATCCTTTGTCTCTTCTATGGCCACAAAAATGGCATCAAATCTTGCTCACAGAATTCTAAAATTTTTATCAACTTTTCTCCTTTCCTCAAGTGTCTCACCATGAGGCCTGATTTGAGTAACCAATCCAATTAGTTCTATAAAAAATGAGTCTATATTCTCAGACTCTTTCATACAATTTGTCTTAAAATCTCTTCTTATCATTTGTAGTTTTGTTCTCTTCACTTTTTCCATGCCTTGGTAGGTTGTTTGGAGGGTATCCATTGCTTGTTTGGAATTTGTTGCATACAATTTGTCTTAAAATCTCTTCTTATCATTTGTAGTTTTGTTGTCTTCACTTTTTCCATGCCTTGGTAGGTTGTTTGGAGGGTATCCATTGCTTGTTTGGAATTTGTTGCTGTTGCAATCTTTGGGAAAATAATTTTAAGAACTACTTAAAAAATGTAGAAGAGGGCTTTTGAATCCTTATTCATATTGTCCCTCAACAAATCATTTTCTGCTTATGTCAAAGCATTGTATGTTGTTGCATTTGTTAGTTCTTGGAACCCATTCTCTACCAAATCCCAAATATCATGAGAAGAAAACAAAGCCTTCAATGTTGTAGCCAAATAATCATAATTATTCCCATTAAACTGAAGTATTTGAGAATTAGTCAAACTTGTGCTTGATGCTGCCATTTCTAACTCCAACAAATACTTTCTCCCTATTAGTAAATATCCCCAAAAAATAATGCCTTCAAAACAAACTTTAATTATTAATTCTTTGCAATAAAACCTGCTTTATTACCCCTGGTTGAACCTACTATAAATCCACGCGAAAAAAAGACAGAAAGGTCACTTTCGATATAAAAAAATAAAAAAAATAAAATTGCGGAGTATAATTCACATAATTGACTTGCCCAATTAACAATATTAAAATCTCAAATTTTAGGCACAACGAAATAGAGTAAAAACAAACTAGATAGACGCAACCAAAAAAACATTGATTATATTTTTTATACATGAAAAAACTTTCATATGGAAATTTCCGCTCCTCAAGGAGGCACAACTAAAAAAAAGGAATTTTACAAATATTTACGTGTCTTTGTTTCTTGTGCGAGTAACATGTCAAACGCACAACGTAAAAACAAGGAATTTTACAGAGATTTACATGTCTTTGTTTCTTGCGCGAGTAACATGTCAAATGCACAACGTAAAAACAAGGAAGAATTTTACATGTCTTTGTTTCCTGCGCAGTACAAATTGCTCCACAATTTTCTATCTAGAACTTCTCACACTTACTTTTTTTATGTGTATTCAAAAAAATACATTTTAATATATAAATTCATGAAAGATCAAAGTGTTAAAATTTATGATGCGCGTTTGTACTAAAAACTTAATTTTCTGAATTTGCAATCTTCTGGATTACATATATCAGTTGCCTAGTAAATGTCTAGACCATACATTTTTACCAACCCTTAAGTGTTCATTCTTTCTTAAGTATATGATTTGTTTCGGGAATGGAAAGTCTGTACCCCGCTCAAAACTTCGTTTAATCCATGTCATTCAACCTAACAAAATCCGCAACCTGTAGTAAACATCTACTTGGTTGATTTAATTGTGTACCATAAGGATGGTTGCTCGTTTATTGCTCGTTTATTTAACGAAACAAATCGAAAAGTATTTATCTTCAAAAATTTGGCTGTAATCATACCATGATCATACTGTGGTTCAACTTTAAAAACAGGGCAATATATGAGAAACGATGGGATTAGCATGGTTGGTTGTTGGGTTTTTTAAGGGAATAAACGACTTCTGTAGAGCTACACCATCATCCAGGCATTGTATCTTTGTGTTTCAATAACGGATTTCCCTGTGCAAATGCAAACTCATTTCATATCTTTTTAATGGTTTTATACATATTTTCAGCTCTTGTTAGATATGGGCATCTGATTATTAATGCAATTGAGAGAGGTTGGGCAGTGGGAATGATGAATACTAGGCTTTGAGTATGAGTAAAATATGATGTTTTCAGTGGAAAAATAGTGGATACAAGATATCCAAAATATCACGTATCGGTAACTGAGCCCGGGGTGGAATAAAGCGATGAGGCTCAGTCTGCATTGTAAATGGATATATACATAAAATATGTTTGTGTATATATATCTTGATATGAATGAGGGTATATTTTAACAGTTAAGTGCAGGTGTTAGGTGGTACAACTGTTGGTGGCAGGGGTTAAATTTGACGGGTGACTCTACTTGTCCAGGACTTTTTCTATGACTTTTTTATTTTTACATTGATAATCATATGATTTTTAAAATTTATTTGTACAAGTTTTATCTAATTTCAAATTGTACAATAAAAGAACAATAGTTGTGAAATAATTTTCAAACCAAAAACATAACGTGCATGATTTCTCTGTTGGATACAACGACTTTTTTGGTGGCTCGCCCAACAACCGACTTTGCACACAAGAAGTTGTGTTCAACCTCATTTCGGACAAAACCCAACAGTCTAATGCTATTTACTGCACAAACCGTTGTTGAAAGTCTACAGCAAATACAAAACCAGGCTCAATTTTTTACATAACCCACTACCCAGAATTCAGCTGGTTTAATATCCCACTAAAGACAAATGGATTCAATGCATCAAGCTCTACTGAAATTTCAAACATATAAAAGTCAGTCTAATTTTTTACAACAAATACAAAAGAAAGCTCAATTTTTTACATAACCCACTACTCAAGAAATTACAAGAAATTACCATCTATAACAATGTAGTTTTTATTTGTAGAGAGAGGGAGGGATTTCAAAAACATGGCAACACAATCTCTCGCGGGTTAGTAGATCCATAGTAAAGATGGATCTATTCTGGTTTAATTCCTCCATTTAAATAGGCTACATTCCAAGTGAATACCATGGGCCAATACCATGTGCCATTTTGGTGAATACCATGGGTCAATACCATGTGCCATTTTTATTTTTATTAATACTAATATTGACCATGTGTCATTTTTATTTTTATTAATACTAATATTAGGGTTAATAATGTTTTTTTGCATGGTATTAAAACAAAAAAAAATTGTTTACCATAACTCTTGTTTATTTATATATTTTTATTAATTTACCATACCATTCATAAATACAAAGTGACTTATGGAGTAAATATAAAAAAATGTTTATTTGTTTACCATACCTCTTGCTTATTTATATTTTTATTAATTTACCATACCTCTTTTACAAATATGGTATTTGGCCCATAGGATTCACTTAAATAAAACCTCTTTCTTGAGCCTTCATAAATAGAACAAGGGTTATGGACTAAATTTTAAAGATGTTTTATTTATTTACCATACGTCTAGTTTATTTATATTTTTATTTATTTACCATACCTTTTGAGTAAGTATAAAAAGACGTTTATTTATTTACCATACCTCCACTTTACTTATATTTTTATTTGTTTACACCCTTGCATGTATATAAGGTGACTTATGGAGTAAATATAAAAAATGCTTTATTTATTTACCATACCTCTCAGTAAGTATAAAAAGACGTTTATTTATTTACCATACCTCCACTTTACTTATATTTTTATTTGTTTACACCCTTGCATGTATATAAGGTGACTTATGGAGTAAATATAAAAAATGCTTTATTTATTTACCATACCTCTCATTTATTATATTTTTATTAATTTACCATACCTCTTTTATAAATATGGTATTTGGCCCATAGGCCCATAAATAAAACCTATTCTTGAAAATGGGCGAATGGAAGGTTGTAACTCCTAATTTCAAGGGCTAAATTTACCTTTTTAACCCTCCCCCTTAAAAAATAAGGTGGGCTATTTGAGGTGATTTGTAAAAATGTACTATGATACAAAATATTCGCCCACTAAAAATTTAAAACACATTAATTTCGCCAAAGGGCGAACATTCGCCCCTATTTTTGTGAATCTAATGGAGTGAGTACGACTGCAAGTTTCCCTGGCCGGAGTTTGGACTTTGGATCTTCTGGAGATTATAAATTTATAACGTTACACTATTCACACCATATTAAATATATATAAAAAAAAATTATAATTTTTTTTCTTTTAAACATTTAATTTTTTAACATGCCCGTCAATATGACGTTTTTGAAAATGAATGGCAAGTTGAGCATGACGTGGAGGTTTTAGATTAAAACATATTTTACGGGTAAAAATGCGAAATACGGGCATACGGGCGTCAAATTTAACCCCTGGTTGGTGGCAAAGATACAACATGGAGAGATGGTCAGGGGTTGGAGACAATGCAAAAATATGATAGGTGGAATGGATTTAATTGGATTACTCAGTAAGTGGGTGTCCACATACACAACCTTCGCCTTTGGATTGTATTCTATCACTTTCTCCTTCCCAGGTCGTGCTCTCGATCCCTACATTGCCTTTTACCCCCTTTGCAAATTCTTCTTTATTATATATATATCCACAATTTTTTATACATTGATTCATTGATTTCACAACATTATTATTATTATATATGTGTATTTGATGTTTTTTTTTCTCATCTAAACATAGAGACTTGCTCTGCTTTGCTCCTTTCCTTTTCTCTTTTGTACATTAATTCATTGATTTCACATTATTATTATCATAATATATTATTATAATGATATATTATTAATATTATTATTATATATAACCGATATTGCTGTTGATTCATTAATTCCATGTTTTTCATCTGAACATACAGACTTGCTCTGCTCTACTTCCTTCTTTTTCTCTTTTGTACATTGATTCATTGATTTCACATCATTATTATTATTATAATAATTGATGTTGCTGTTGATTCATGGGTGTTGCTGTTGATTCATTGATTCCACGTTTTCTCATCTAAACATAGAGAGTTGCTCTGTTCTGCTCCCTTCTTCTTCTCTTGCTAGGTGGTTGTTGCATGTCGGTGACCTCAACATGTCTGCACTACTGGAATATTTGATTAAAGGAATTTGAATTATTAAATTTGTGGAGTGAGGAATTAGAATTATTTAATGTGTAGTATTTTTTGTTTTTTTTTTTTACTTTTTTAAATAAATGTTTTAAAAAAAAAATTGGATTTTTTCTATATCGTTGATTTTTTATTTTTTTCCTCAAGTAATTAACAATTTCATTCTCAAATTGGAGTTAAGGATAATATATTTTTCAAAGTTTAAAGCTATTCAATAGCAATATTTGAAGTGAGTATACGAATATATTTAATAATAATTCAATATATCACTTACTAAAATTGAAATTCCATAGAGAATATAATTTTCAAAGTTTAAATCTATTCAAAAATAAGTTTGAAATCATTATAACCATATTTAACATATGATTTTGTGAAAATTAAATTTTGATAAAAAAAGATAACAATCATTTTTAGCAATCAATTGTAAACTTAAATCTATGATAAATCTAAAATTAAAATGAATTTTCACCCGTTATTTTCTCTCTCTAACACACTTCACATTTCAATATAAAAGAATTACACGTCGCCCTCTCAGTAAATATTACATCATTGAAATATTTCGAGTGTCATAATCTTTTATATATATATACTATCCAGGAGTCACCGTAGCGCCCATGAAGCAGCGAGCCAAGAGGAGTTAAGGAGGAGCTTGAGCGATCCTTCGAGGCTAGCACATTCAGAGGAAGCCAGAGTGTCCAGCAGCAAAAGCAGTCATAGAGTCCTACAGTAACAATGTTCTCTGGCTCATTCTGGGAAAAGAATTGCAATGTTTTCTTACAACGCCAAGCTGACCAAAGCAGCCCAAATGAAGGAGCACCGTGATGACTATCAAACATCGACATGACCCTTAGAAGCTTCCCATGAGGACGAACATGGCATGGAGATGAGACCGTCGTTGTTCCTCTTCACTTCCTTTGTCTTTTTCTTTTTTTTAGGGGTCAGACCACTAAATGGAAATTGTTGGCAGGTAGAGGCATCATTTGGGGGGAGAACATGATGGATCTCGACTCAAGGGAAAGGTGTTTCCTTTAATATTTTCTTTAGACTTTTTTTTAGACCTTTTTTTTTCCTGTGTGGGGGAGTTTTTTTGGGGGGCGGTTTTCGGTGGAAGAACTAGAGAAACGATGCCATCGGGCTACACAAAGGACGTGGAGACAATGGAAACCCCAAGGTCCATCACTAGGCCTCCCTTCAATGCTGGTAGAAGAAGATTGTAGAATGAAGGGGGCAAGGCACTCGCAACCAGTTTCATGTTCCCAACAACAACGAAAATTGAAAAATTCATCGCACTCAAATTTTGATGCGAGATGGTTGAAATTTCATAACATTTTCATTTTTAAATGCTCTTAACGTATTCCTTACCAAATCTTCTTTTCAGGCCAACATTTAATGCAAATGTAACATTCAGAAGCCATTCAGTGCATTAAATGCAGCTGGAACTTTGACAAGTCAGTGTTATAGTTTGTACTTCATATGTCTGTGTATATTTCGAGATGTTCAAATAGCAATTATCACATTCAATCAAAAACAAAAAAGAAATATCTCTCAAAATTTGTAAATAAAGTTCAATTTTTTCAAATAACTTTTATATAATATTTATTATAGTTTTTCAAAATATCTTTCCAAATTCTCTATTCCTTCGGTGTACTTTTGCACTTTTAGGGGAAATTGCTAGTTTTATGTAAACTGGGATAGAAATAGAGACTCATTCTCATTTCTATGGTTTTTCAAGATTATTTATGTTTTAATAATTTAATGTCATTCATTGCTCGTAATTGTTCCATTCTTGTTTAGTCCTTTAGGGATAGTAGCAATATGTATATAGTTGTTCCATTTACATTAATATTTTTAAGATTACCATTACTTCATATGATTGATTGTTGATGTATATTTCACTATTTTGGTGTTACATGTGGCTTTTATTCCTAGAATTTAATATATTTCATGAAGTTCTTTAGGGCAAGTAGTGGCCTCTAAGGTTGATTATTGATCCATTCCTATAAAGTCCTTTGGGGTTATGATTGGCCTTTTTCTTTTGGTAGTTGTTCAATCACCATTGAGTCCTTAAGGGTTATTAATGGACTTTATTTAACATTGATCCATTGCTAGTGACCTCATTGGAATTATAAGTTTCCTCCGCAGTTCATGGCTAATCCATTCCCATTGAGTCCATATGGGATAACAATGGCCTTTGTGGGTGGAAGTTCATCCATTTCCATCGAGTGCATTCCAGTTACAAATGAGCTCTATTTCCAATTGTTAATCCATTCCCTTGAAGCCCTTAGGTGTTAATAATCACCTCCGATGATCCATTCCCATAGATACCTTTGGAGTTAGTAATGACCATTATATTGGCAATTGATCCATTTTCATCAAATCCTTAGGTGTTACGGGTGGGTTTTGCAACTTATGGTTGATCCATTTATATAAAATCTTTAAGAGCTACTAGTGGCCTCTATAGCTGGTAGTTGATCTATTCTTGTCATGTCCTTTAGGGTGACAAATGGCCTTTATGGATGGTAGTTTATCCATTTAAATGAATCCTTAGGGTTTAACAATGGCCTTTGTAGTTTGTTAATGATCCATTCCCATTACCTCTTTTTGGTCAGGTCTATGTAATTGGTGATTTATGTATTCCCATCAAGTTGTTAGGGGTTAGTAGTGGCATATGCGCCTAGTAGTTGATGCATTCATATTTCATCCTTTGGTGTTAGTAGCCACTAATGTTTCCACGAGGAAAACAATATTCTTCAAAAATAAAATATATAAACTAAGATAGAATCAACTTAACTACTAATCTATTTAAGGATGATATTTTTTTTTAAATACTTCTAAGTTACTATGTTGATTTTTTATAATAATTTTAGTTCAAATGATATCTTTTTTAAGAGGAAAACTAAAGCCTCAATTAAATATATTTATGTTTGTTTGCAATATATTTTCTTTTAAATGATAATATTATAATTGAAAACTCGCTCTCCTAAGTAATGACTTATTGTGATGTTGTGACTCTGATTCAATGTTATTGGCAGAGGATAACAATGGTATGAATTTCATTAATCTAATAAATGTGTCTATTTACTTAATTTAATTATCAATAATTATTAGGTGGATGGAAAGGATTTAACCTCCAAAAAGTATTCGAGAATATTTAGAGTAATGTTGAGATTTATCTCAAAAGTAGTTATACCCTTTCTCATTTGAATTAAATTGATTAATTAAAAAAATTCCATATGAACATGAGTTATGATTTTTTGAGCACTTGGTATAAGAAATCCATGGTATCCACTCATAGTATTGTAAGAAAGTCTATTTATAGATTGAGAATCTCCATCATAAAGTGGGTGTGAATCTTGTTACATATTTTATAAATATATATATGTTTAATTCATATATTAATATTTTTATAATTATAATTTTTTTTTTTTTTTCCCGTGGAAAAAGTCGCAATTTCTTCATTGATAAGAAACTGCATTTTGCAGATGCGTTGCATATACAACATTTAGGCTTGTGCCTGTCAACGACCAAAATCATTTCAAACTGTGTTCCACCTCATATATGAGGCTTCAGTTAAATAGTCTATGAAAATATTATGAAGCTCTTCGCAGAGAGCCTTACTGTGCTGTAAGATAAGGAAAATAAACAGTGAATATTTACATATGGTCATTCAAACTATGGATCCAAAAGTGAAAAAAGAAAAAAATTGTTGAAGATTGATGATATGCGAGGTTTTATAAATGGCCTGTGGTAGTACTGATAGGTGTTTCCATCTGTTTCCTCCACAATCACCCATGAAGTGTTGTCCCTGTGTGTAGCCTCCTTGGATAAGATGTCAGCAGCTGTATTGCATTCCTTGTAAATGTGATGGCATGGGAAGACATCAAAATATGTTATGATTCTTAGAGTTTCATCCAAAATATGCTTTAGAGAGTATGCATTGCATTGTGCTTTTTTGTTTATCTAGTTGCATATGATTTTTGAGTCTCCAAATAGTTGTAAATAAAGGCAGTTTTTGGACAAAGCAAATAATATGAGGTTTTTGGCCGTGATGAGCTCTGTATAGTTGTTTGTCCCCCTTCCTAGTCCCATTTGAATTTTATAGACATGTGCTTCAGACAGATGAAGTATGCGCCCCCCCTCCACAACCAGCCTCCTAAGATGATCCATCAAAATAAGCCCATGGATGAGCTCTATTCATAACTTCCGGTGTAATATTCCTATGGGCCGATTTTTCGTCCTCTTCGGGGATGGAGATGTAGTCGGCTAGTAGTCTGGCGGTGATAGAGGGCCAGTGGGTTTCTTTTTTTGGAATATGGATTGGTTCCTGGTGATCTAGATGTCCCAGCTAATAAGGAGTGGGATGTTCTTTTGTCTAATAGAGTCAGTGGAACACCAGTTATTCCATGCTTCAGACGGATGAGAGCCCTGCCATTTCTTTACGGAGGAGATCGAACTGAGGAAGCCATTCCATAGTTCTTGTGCACATGGACAGTGGAGAAAGAGGTGGTCAGTATCCTCATTGTCACTTTTGCATAGATGGCACCAGAATGGCCTTGAGAATGATCTTTTCATCAGGTTGGCCCCAGTCGGGACTTTGTTGCGGAGGTAGACCACATGAGCAATTTGGTTCGAGGGGGGCCTTCAACTTCCACATCTGCTTCCACGACTGTACCAGTTCCTGTGGCTTGTGCCTCTCCATCAGCACTTGTCAACCTATCTTGGGGGAGTAGGTACCTTGTTTAGCATATGTGCAGATGAGCTCATCCTCACCCTCGGTTACTCTAATGTGAGCCTCTATCAATGCATTTGTGTAATTACACCATTCCTGCCTCCAGCATTGGGGTATATTCAGATCTGTGGCAGTTCTCCAAGCTTGCTGAAAGATGGTAGTATGTACCTCGTCTATGATCTGATTAATGTATAGTATGCCATTGGCCTGTAAATGTCCTCTCAGGCCCTACGAAAGCCTATGTGTGTTACCACATCCCACCCATGGGTCCATGCCAATCTGTACCTTTCCCCCGCTCTAATTCTCCAAGTCAAATCGCTTTGAATGAGCTCCTTAGTGCTATTGACTGCCTTCCAGATGATTGAGATGTTACTCATCCTGGTGTCTCGCCTGATCCACGCTTGTACGATTGATGGATGGATGTATTTGGACACTACTACCTTCATCCAGAGATTGTTGTCGATAAGAAATTGCCACCCTAACTTATCGGCCAAGGATTTTGAGAAGGAATCCAACCTCTTTATACCCCATCCTCCCCAACTCTTTGGTAGGGCTAGTGACTGCCAGCTTGTCCATGTAAATATTCTCCCTGGCTGATTCCCTTTCCACAGGAACCAGAAACATATGTTTTGTAGGCGAGATAGGATGCCTCTGGGGATCCAAGCCAATGTCATCCAATAAACAGGTGTAGCTTCTAGGATAGCCTTGATGAGGATCAGCCTCTCCACTCTGGAGAGATATTTGTGGTACCAGATGTTGAGCCGTTTCTCCACTTTTGATATGAGCCACGTCCAGTCGGCGATCTTGTAGCCAAGGGGTTTTGGCCTATACCCAAGATAGCTCAACCCTTCTTGAATAGGCACTTTTGTAAAGTTAAATCTCCTGAGAGCAAATTGGACCTCATGCGGGGAACAACTGGTGGTAGTAATTGTAGATTTTGCCTCATTCAATACCATGCCCATAGCTTTTAGGAAGATGTCGAGGGAACAGTGTAAAGAGGTGGTGTCCCCAATGACCCTCATTTAGGATGATCAGTAAATCGTCCACGAAAAGCAAGTGGGTAAGGGTGTAGTCATCAATAATTTTTATTCCCCTTATTCGCCCTTGTCTGCAGTCCTCTCCGATGGTTCTGTTGAGACCCTCCATAATAAGAAGGAATAGTAGTGGAGAGAGTGGGCATCCTTGCCTCAGTCCTCTTTCTGCATGGAAAAAAGGGGATGCTAAGCCATTGATGAGCACACTAAAGGATACGTTCGTGATACAGCATAAGATCCATTTGATGGAGGAATAGGGGAACCAGAGATGAGTTAATAGTATATGGAGGTAGAGCTTGTTTACCCTATCAAAAGCATTGGACAGGTTGATTTTCAGTATCATGCCTTTGCGTTTCCTGGTCTGAATTGAGTGGAGAAGTTCCTGTGAAGTGCCTACGACCTCGTGGATTTTTCAGTTCTGCGGGAAAGTAAAATATTTCGGGGAGATATGGCCGGATAGAATGGGCTTGAGACGATTGGAAATAATTTTGGCTATGATCTTGTAGGTGCAATTACATAGGGAGATGGGTCTGAAGTCATCATAGGATGAGGGGTTATCAGATTTGGGGATAAGGGCTATGAACGTAGAGTTGTAGCTCTCCCACATTCCACCCCTCATTTGGCATTCTTCTATCAATCTCAAGAGGCCGGGTCCCAAGATGTAAAAAAAAGTAGTGTAAAACTCCACAGTCCATCCATTCGGCCCAGGACTCTTATCTTTTTTTATCCATTTGAGGGTTACTTCCACATCTCCTAGAGTCACCTCCTTAGTCAAATCCTGCTCTGCTTCCTCATCCACGAACCTGGGGAAAGTATGGGCAATGCGCATGACCTTTGCTAGGTTACCGATTGGGGGCTCCCTGTAAATTTTTTGGAAGTGAGATTTTGCAAGAGATGCAAGTCCCCGGAAGGTTTTAACGGAGGTGTCGTCCTCTTTCTTGAGCTCCCATATGGTATTAATCGCCTTTCTCCCATTTCCATGTCTATGAAAGCACTTAGTATTTTCATCTCCTTCTTTGAGCCATATTGCTCGACTACGAAGCCTCCAACTCTCCTCTCTATCTTTCAATACTTGTGTCCTTTTTTGGAGTAGGGTAGCCAGCTTGTCCTTTTGTTATGGAGAGCTTAGTATCCCCTCTTTTTCCTCCTCCATTTTGGCTATTTCTTCTTCTACTATTTTGAGTTCATGCTCGTCTTGTTATTTTTTCCTTTTGACCCACTTTTTTGAAAGCTCCTTTAGGGCATTCACGTTTCATGTGAAACCTTCTGCTATAAGGCCTTCCGAGCCCACTGGGTGAGTCTTCCAATAGTCACTCACTACCTTCATATAACTGGAATCCTTTAGCCATGTAGAATTGAACTTAAAGGGAGCCTTTGGCTTGTAGTGGGCAGTTTGTAATTCAAAATATATAAGCCTGTGGTCTGAGATCCTCCCGGAACCAACCCACTGTCTAACATGATAGCCTCTATTGACAAGAGCTTCTCAGATGAGAAAACAGTCCAATCTTCTGGCCAAACTGGCCTCTCCAGTTCGGTTGTTCCTCCAGGTGGGCTGAATCTTACAGTAGGAATGCCAATAAGATTATGGGAGTCTAGTAAGTTCTCGAAAAATGCCGACAAAGTATCCAATTGTGCATTGTGACCCCAGGATTCCACGAAACCCATCGAGAAGTTTAGATCACCTCCGAGGATGATATTATCTCCTTGCAAAGTGGAGGAGGTAAGCAGATTCCTCCAGTAAACCTCCCGGTCTCGGCAAGGCCCATAGATGTTGAAGAGCCTAAAACTGGTTTCCAGGGTCGATGAGTAGATGTCTACGCCTAGGTAACCTATCCCTCCCTAGACATTTAACAGCTGAATTTAACAGGTGCATAAGCCTAAAGATATCCCCCCTGATCTGCCCACCGCATCAAGGGAGTGAAAGGACCAATTTGGGAGCCAAGATTCCAGGAGGGGTGTTATGGAACTTGTTGGTCCAAGTGTTTCTTGAAGGAAGATGATGTCGACAGGCTTAGTAGATAATAGTCATCTCAGGGCTAGTTTTTTCCTAGGGCTAGCCAACCCCCTACAGTTAAAGGAAAGGTTCTTCATGGAGGGAGGGGGGAAGGGGCATCCTCTACTCTAAGACCCCATGGGATTAATGTCTACTTGCTTGAGGCAACCTATTCTTTGGCCCAATATTTAGCCCTGGTGAGTTGTGAAGGTCAACCGTAGGGTAGCTTAGAGAGAAGAGGGAATGGAATGACCTCGAAACCAACCACATCCTTTCCAAGTGCGCAGAACTTTAAGCGTGTAGGATAGCGGTGGTTTGTGGAGGGGGGAGGGGCACTGGAGTGGAGAGAGGGAGGGTCTCCGGGAGGGAAGGTTGAGGAGGTGGGTTAGTGGAGGGTGGGGGCCGAAATAGGGAAAAGAATATTGGGGAGGGGATACTGTGAGGGTAAGGTGGTGGGGGAGGAGGACAAGGGAAGGGAGAGGGAAGACATCGAACCGCCCACAAGGTGGGAAGAAATAACATGTGAATGCAATGCAGATACATTAAGATTTCCACAAGAAGAGATACCAAGAGGGGAGTTATAAGGAGTCGTACCCGCAGAAAAAGCCTCCCCTGAAGCCGTCAGAGCTCTCATCAGCGATGGAGAGGGTGGCCTGAGTGGAGCTTTCCCCTGCTTCTTTCCGTGACCTGGATCTGCTTCTTCGATTTCCTTGGCTGCACCTTGTACCGACTGTTCCATTGTCATCTGCACTTGCCATGTAGGCTCCGAAGGAGGCTCATTATGCTGCTCACTTTCCCTTGGCCTCAGACCCCATTTGGTGATCAGAGGGAAGTCCCTATATACATGGCTGACCTTGTCACAACGTTGACACCTGTAGGGCACGTCTTCATAGTCCAAGATTTTCTTTCTGGTGAAATTCCTCCACTGGATGGTGATAAACTCTTGTAGGCCCCCTCACGTACCCATATGAACCATAATATGGGCATATGCCATTTTTCCCATAAGGAGATAGGATTTTTCCGAGCCCATATACGAACCAAGTGAGTTCCCAATTCTCTTAAAAATCTCCTCCAACGAGAAATGTGTGGGGAGCCCTAGGAAACTTACCCAGATAGTTCCTATCCCCAGCTATTTAGATTTTGGATCGAACAGAGGCAACCATCGCTTCAGGTGAACCGGAGTTTGGTCGAAGTGCCAGTATGAGGATAGTACCCAGTTTGTGTGGTCTAGCCATGCAAACCTGAAGGCAAACCAGCCTCGCACAGATGTCTGCACTATAGGTAGATCTACTAGTCAATGACCCCATACCTCGAACACCGAAGCCTTAAGTCTTTCTGTTGAGTAGTTTCGACCACAAACCCTTCCGACCAAGACTTTATCCGAGATATCCATGGATTCTGCCAACTGTATATCTTCATCCAGTCTCAGGAAAACGTCGTTTATCTTCAATCTGAAGCACTTAGCCTTCTTTTGACGCCTTGCTTCCTCCGGTTGTGGTACCCTCGCGTCAATGCTATCTCTAGGGCTAGAGTGATCCTCAGGGCCGGGGGGAGGGGGAGGTTTAGGGGTGCTAGAGAGATCCGGGGAGTTGATAGGGTTTCCAAAGAGGGGTTCAGGGCTGTGAGATATAGACGGAGGTACTGTATTCGGGGGAGCTGACGAGAAATGAAAAACAAAGGAAGGTACGCTTAGGTGGGGAATGTAGGGAGGGTCAGCCCAAGACTCTGGGAGGATATGGTTTAGACAGCCTGTAAAAAACCCTAACGAGGACAGCGAAGCTGGCAGGGTAGAGAGAGACGGCCAGGTAGGAGGTGCATCTGGCAGGATGACCGGGCGACTAAACAACTCTATGATTGGCAGGTCAGCTATGGCTTTGTTCAGCTCACTACTAAATGGAATGCGGTCGACCCTTCTAGGATGTGGTGATGACTAAACAGATCCTTTCAACAACGGGTCCTCTGAATAGTCGACAATATCGAGGTCCATTGCTGTCAGGGGAATCCTAGTGCCAGTTGCCTGTAACCGTCAAGGTTGGAAAGGTGAAAGCGAGAGGCAAGGCAACCCTAAATAGAGGATTCGAGGTAATGGTAAATCCAACGTTGTAAAACACAATAAAGCTACTGCAGGCCAAAAGAGAGGAGGGTTAATGGAGGGATGGTCGTAGCCCTGGGACCATGCTACATGGAAACCCCTGTGGTTGCCATCTGCTACACAAGTCTTCCTCCATGCCTAGTCAGTCGTACTCGCCATCATGCTTCAAATCCATCGTGTCGGGATCCCCCACTAAATAATTATTGACAATTAAATTAATATTATGGAAGTCATATTCCAAAATAGACACACCTCTTATAATTAATAATAATAATGAAGTTCTAACTTAGTTAATTGTCATTTTTTTTAATCTTTAAAAATTTGAGATGTATCATGAGATAAATGTTTTGATACCTATGAAAGTTTATTATCCATTAAATTTATATGGCTGCACTAATGACAATCTAATTAGATAAAACAAGAAGTTTCAATGCCAATTTTCTTATTTCACTTAAAATGATATTACATCAAAAACATGTTAAAAATAATCTTTCTAAAGTTCAAAATTGGTGTTTTGAAAGTGGAAAACCGAATTTGAAAAGTGATATTAAATTCTAAATAGTAGTTGGTTTTGGGTTTTGGTTTTGATAGTGGAATTTTTGGAATTAGATTTTGCACATTTTGAATTTATGGTTTGGTAGGTTCAAAATTATATTGTGTACTTTTGAAAATAGATATTGTCATTTTTAGAATTTGATTTTTCCCTTTCAAAATAAATATTGGATTTAAATGTTGTCATATGTAAAATAAAATTTTCACTTTATAAACCTTAATTTTGCATTTAATTATCAACTTCATTTAATACATGTTATTTAGTAAGTTACACATAGGATGACCAAATGAAATAACATCCTTGTGAATTAACTCAACCATAGAAGGAAATTGTTTTTTTGGCTTTGCAACTTCTCCTTCTAGGATTGTTTCCTCAGTTGTCAGTGCTTTGCCTTCCAATGGGGGATGGAGGAGGCCACTCCTACAAAAACGAAGTTGCTTCAAAAGCCAATCAAGCTACCTCTTGCAAATTCTGAAATTTCTCAACTCACAAACCACAACCAAAGGCAAACCCATCTAATACGGCCAATAATGAAGCTAGAGATGCGACCTTTGCTACTCCACATATGAAAAATCCAAAAGATAATGGCTTGTGCCTTCCTCGAACAATAAAATCTCTACTCCTAGAAATCACATAAAAAAAGCGGGGAAGCAATAGAATATATGAGAGAGTGTGCAATAATATGAAAATTTGTAGGTCTCTGACACTTGAAGAAAACCTCACTCAGCTAGATCCAAAATAAATAGACACTCAAAGGAGATATCGACCTCAAGTTGGGGTTCAAGGGTTTCTTCACGCCCATAATATAGAGGATAAAGATCATATATATCAAAAAGGACCATATTTCATGAATTCGATTTGCTTATTCATGAAGCCATGGGTTTAAAGATTCCACCTCAACAAATAAGACTTTGTCGCGACCTTAGTGTGGATCCATATTTATTCTCTCACTCAGGAATTTTGGGATCCTAAAATATTAGAAATCATTGGTAATTCCATAATAAATTTTGTTGTGATCTTGAATACCAAAAATCAAGGTTGATACACTTCTTATGCCTGACTTTGTGCTTATATAGAAATATACAAGCCCCTCCCAGCATGCATTCAGAGGAGTAGTGCCGATTAAATATGGGAAAAACTAATATATTATGAGCAAATCCTATTTACATGCCGAAAATGCCATGAATATGGCCATATATTCTATTGATGCCCATAAAAAAAAATCTAACAAGAGACACAAGTAAATCTATCCTTGAATCAAGTTGGGTTTACCAGGGTCACCAATATGACCGAAAAAGGAATAGAGAATCCAACCTCTAAAAATGTAGCGGGCATAACTAATGAGCCTCATCATTGGGTAACTATATGGACCTTCATTCACCCTTAGATTAGTCAAATAAACTCTTCTCACAACTTATTACATGTTTTGATTATATTTTGTTTAATGAGATGAGTCAAAGTGAGATATTATGCCTAGTGGACTAATGTGCATTAAATGCAGGTTTGTGAGAGAAAATCAAGGAATTTTGAGAAGATAAAAGGCTGAAAATCGAATGGGACAAGGAAGAGATATTATAGGAGGTAAATCCTCCTCATTTACTCTTCTCTCATTCGAATATTCCTCCATCAATTGTATTAGCTCGAAGTACAAGCAGCAAAGTCATGAAGATCAAAAGGCAACCGAGCAAGTGATAGTCAAAGAGTTAGCTCATCTTGAGTTGGGGAGTCGAGCCTCCCTAGATTTAAGGAATTCATTGGAGACTTCAGTTGTATAAATAAAGAGGCCTAGAGCTTCATTAGGATTCGAATTTTTGTTGTAAAAGCACTAGTTATTTTGGAGCTCCAGACTTGTGGAAGACATTGCTATGTAATTTTCTATTTTGATAATGAGAATGAGCTTTTTCATGATCCAGTATTGAGTTAACTCAGAGGGCTAAAGCTCTTGGGTTAGGGCCCAACCCTAGCAGAAAAGGCTCCTTTTCTTGTATCTGTATTCTTAGATTAGTTTCATAGATTCATGGTTAAATTGTCCTTAGAAGTATTTCATTGCACGTAGTGTAGATTTGATTAGTTTGTTTATTAGTTTTCTTCCATTTGTGCCTTCAACAATAGGTTAGAAGGGATAAAAAGAACACCAAAAATCTGTCAATAGGTGTCTTGGCCTCACTTCCTCCTTCAGGGATCATGATTTGAGGAAAGGACCCCTATGCAGCCCCAAAAAGACATATTTCTACTTTCTCATAGAATTTAGAGTTTACTGTAGTTGAACCAGCATTTGCTCAGTTTTCAAGTGTAGCATTTAATTGCCATTTCTTGCATTTTCAGTCTTACAATAGATATCATCAATGAATTCATCTTATTCTGCAAATTTTCCTCATGCATGAAGTAGACAGCTAGCTCATTAAACTCTGTTTTTCTACGTCATTGAAATTCTTCTTGTTTACATGATTTTTGGGCAAATATCATTGTTTGATGCAGTGCAAGTGTTTTATAAGTAGAGAAATGTTTCATAGCAAGAAACCTCCTTCCAACTTCATCCATCCATAATCATTCCTTGCTTTTACTAAGACCTTTACCAATTTCATCATTTTACATTGAAACTTCTCCAAGCATGTTGAACAAATCCAACCATCTCCCAACCTTGGTTTTTATTTTTGAGTGATCCTAGCAATTTTCTCACTCCATTCCATACACCAACCACCTTCGCTAAGCCTTCCATCACCTCCAACGCCGATCGTTTTTCTCTCGGCTATATCCTATAGAAATACAGGGAATCCTGTAGGTTTTCCTGTAGTGGTCTGGTTTGAGGCCGAATTGAAGGAAAACCTCACAATAGCCAGACAAGGTCACCTAAGGGTCTCCCAAACCTTCCAACCATCCACCACCATCCCTAAGTCACCTGCGACATCACCAAAAGAGATTAGCTTTCACACTTGTTTTTCAATAAAAAGAATAAAAAGAAAATAACAGATTTATTTTAGTCCTCTACATGCACAGTAGTGATGTTTGATGTTTTGAACATTCATGATTAGGACAATAGTATTTCATACATGTTAGCTTAGAATTTTTGTAAAGCATAGTTTCTTAGCAGTTAGCTAGGAAATGGAGTGTTTTTAGCATTGGATTTCAGTCCTTTTCCTTATTGTAGTAGAAAAGATTTCTCCTAGAGTAGATTTCTCTTTCTTTGATCAGTAATCAAGCTTCTTATGAATCCATAGAAGTCTGGCTTGAAAACCCTAGTGGTTTCTCGCTAGTTGAACAGTGACAAACGACAAAACCATCACTTTTACTTGGGTATACAACAGTGTCACCTTCAAGTTTGTACAAACCTTGGGTTGATAAGGTAAAGTTGGTAGCCCCAGGAGTTGTAGCATTATTTCTCCAATGCTGGTGCTCATCACTTTTTGGCATTGTTCCTGGGGAGGTGTCTAAGTAATATGTGATTACTTCTTTCTTTCTTCCATTTCTTGTTTCTAATATTCTGCTAGTAGTTTCATTTTTGCAAAAGTCATTTAGTTTGCTTCCTTTTCCATTATGCATTCTTTGCTTTCCTTTCCATTCTGCAAGTAAGCTTTCAATCAAGTAGTTAATTTTTCATTCAGTTTGTAGTTTTCATTCAGTCTGCAATTTCAATTCTGCAATTACTTTCAAATTTTGAAAAAAAAACGTAAAACAAGACAAAAACATTTTTTTCATGCCTCGTAGGAATAGGGATAACTTAGGGAAATTTTTTCCAAATACCCCTACTGCTTCAAACAACCAACCTTCCCTCTTCTTCAGTGGCTGTGAACTAGAGGAACCCTTAGGTAAGCACCAAAACTATTTGAAGGACCTACTGAAGAAGAAGAATAAGAAGAAGAAGAACCCATTCCTACTGAACCAATGGTTGAAAACAGAAATGACATAGGAAATAGGGAAAGAGTTGATGGTACCTTCCTCATGAAGGAAACCAATGGGGATACTAAGATGAATAATATAAGCCGCTTCGCACTTCCTCATTTCCATGGCCTCAACTTAGAAGATCTAGACACTTTCTTATTTGAATTTGTTGTCATATGACAAACCTATGACTACACCAATGATGAGTAGAAGTTGAAACTATTTCCATCGAGTCTCAAGGATGCAACTTTGCGCAGGTTCATGGGTTTACCTGGAGATAACATTACAAGTTGGGCTTAGATGCAACAAGTCTTCAACAACAAGTATCAAGACTACTGTAGGTCTAAGGCATGAAAGAGGAAATTTTTAGGATGACCTTAGGCAATGATGAATCCCTAGATGATTATGAAGAAATATTCTAGCTTAGCTACAAAAGGGCTAGGTGTACACTTGATCATGAGTCACTAAGGCTAGTCCTACTTTGAGGAGTAAGGGAAGATCTTATAGTTACCCTAAACTTGTTAGCAAGAGGGGATATTCACCAGTTACCCTATGAGGATATCAAGACTCTTTAGAAACCATTCTAGCGCAGCTAGGAAAAAGGGTAGGGGTAGTTAACCTATGGTCAATCCATCCTCTTCCAATTCATCCATCAAGGGTGAAATTGGAAACATTTTGGAGGATTTCAAGAGTGAGATGCTAGAAACCCTTGCCCTATAGATGGACACTATGCACATTAAGAGAAAACAGGAAGAAGCATAGAGAGGCCTAGCCATTTTCTCAATTGACTCTTGGGAGTACCCTACAGATTTTCTACTTCTCTAGCCTGAGGCTAAGCTTACTAGTTACCCTCTCATCCTTGGGACGCCCTGGTTAGCCACTGTCGAAGCCTACATTAGCTTCAGGGTTGAAAATATGACCATAAAAAATGGGCATATGTCCAAGTAGTTAGTCCTATACCCTCTTGCTTAGCCATCTCTAGAACATGACTTACCTTTGTGTCTGGAAGAGGAGAAAGAAGATGAAGTTTATTCTTCCCAACTCTATACCTTAGAAACAACCATGGGATGGGGATAGTAGGATGAATATGATTTAATTGAACACATACTCCAATGTCCAACTCCTAGTACATTGTCCCTAGAAGAAGTAGTAAAGGAAAC
This sequence comes from Pinus taeda, assembly GCA_000404065.3. Lineage (NCBI taxonomy): Eukaryota > Viridiplantae > Streptophyta > Pinopsida > Pinales > Pinaceae > Pinus > Pinus taeda. The sequence goes on from APFE030427793.1 coordinate 139,829, forward strand.
CAATAACAACCATTAGATTAAGCTATGCTTAGCTGATTCCAACCTTATCCATGTGAAAACCATAAAATTCGACCCCAAGAGAACTTTGAAAATCAACCCATCTCTTTCTGTTCAGCAAGAAGAAAAGTTATGCAACCTGCTAAAGGAACATCTAGATGCCTTTGCTTGGAGTTACAAAGAAATGAAGGGAGTGCACCCCTTAGTGTGTACTTACCACATTTATACCAAAGAAGGTTGTACGTGAGTCCAAAAACCCCAAAGGAGGATGAATCCATCTCTTCAAAGTATAGTTAAAGAAGAACTGCAAAAGATGCTAGATGCAGGATTCATTTACCCTATGTCAGACAGTGAATGGGTCCCTCCTTTGGTGTTGGTTCCAAAGAAAAATGGTAAGTGGAGGATTTGTGTCGATTACAGAGAGTTAAATGAAGCCACATAGAAGCACCATTTCCCTCTACCTTTCATCGACCAAGTGTTAGATGGCCTGGTAGGGAAAAGTTTTTTCTCTTTCCTAGATGGATTCAGCGGGTACAATCAAATCGAGATCATCCCAGAAGACCAAGATAAAACCACCTTCAGTTGTCCTTGGGGTACTTTCACCTATAGGGTCCTTCCTTTTGGCCTATGCGATGCTCCTACCACTTTCCAGAGAGCAGTCCTTAGTATCTTTTCTGAATTATTCCATGATGCAGTAGAGATTTATATGGATGAGTTTACACCTTATTGATGTGATTTACATGAGGCTTTGTATAACTTAGGTAAGGTGCTGCACAAATTCATTGAGATGAACCTGTCTCTCAGTCCTGAAAAATGTGAATTCTTGATGGCTGCAGGGACTATGCTAGGTCATTCAATATCTCAATAAGGAGTGGAGGTGGACCCAAACAAAAAGAGGTATCATCCAAAGGATCCCACATCCTCAAAATTAGAGACATGCCAGAAGTTTCCTAGGGTTAGTTGGAAATTACCGAAGGTTTATAAAAGACTTGAACAAGTTGGTTTCTCCTTTATTTGGGTTGTTGGCCAAAGACTCTGAGTTTGTATGGTCAAACATCTGTCAAGAGGCCCTGAAAACCTTGAAGGACAAGTTAACCACTGCACCAATTCTCCAAGGCCCAAATTGGGACCTTCCTTTTCATATACATGATGCCTCACACAAAGCCATAGTAGCAGCCCTAGGCCAGATAGATGAAAAATTACCTTATGCCATTTACTGTATCAGTAATATTTTATCAAAGGTCGAACAGAACTACATAGTGACCGAAAAGGAGCTCCTGGCTGTTGTGCATTCATTGAACAAATTTAGGCATTATATTACAAGCTATCAAACATTTTTACATAATGACCATGCTGCAATCAAATATTTAATGAATAAACCTGATGTCAATGCCAAGATTATAAGATGGTTACTTTTATTACAGTGGTTTGATCTAACTATTGTTGATAAGTCTAGAAAGGAAAATGTTGTTGTAGATTTTTTATCCAGATTAACTTTTCATGGAGGTGTGGAGGGAGTGGTTGATGATTAGTTATTGGATGGGAACCTCTTCATCATTTCATTTCTCTCTCCATGGTTTGTTGACATAGCAAACTATTTGGTATCTGCATAGTTCCCATCGAATTTGTCCTCCAAAGAGAAAAGCAAGATTGTGTGGAAGAGTGCCCCCTTCACTTGGATCAGGGGCAACCTCTTCAAGCTAGTCCCGGATCAAATTCTAATAAGGTGTATCAGGGGGGAGGAATTCTTTGACATCCTTCTGACCTGTCATGATATGCCTTGTGGAGGTCACTTTGCAGCAAAGAGAACAACATTTAAAGTGTTACAAGCTGGTTATTATTGTCCCACTCTTCATTAGGATGTGAAAAGATATATTAGTCAGTGTGATTAGTGCCAAAGAATGGGAAAGCCTACTCCAAGAGATGAAATGCCTCTACAATCTCAAGTGACCTTCAAGCCATTTGACAAGTGGGGCATGGACTTCATTGGACCTATTGACCCTCCTTCCAAGAAAAAACAACATATCATTGTATGCAGTGACTATCTGACTAAGTGGGCTGAAACCAAGCCAATCAAGGCCGAAACAGAGGAGAATGTGGTTGAGTTCTTAAGGGAGAATGTATTTTACAAGTTTGGGTACCCTAAAGAACTGGTCACTAATCAAGGAAGCCAATTTACCTCCAACATGATTCAAACTTGCTAAGCCACCACAAGATCAAACATATAACCTCCATTCCCTATCACCCACAAGCTAATGCGAAAGTGGAGGTGACTAACAAAGAACTTGAAAGCATCCTGACCAAAGTGGTTAGCAGCAACATGAAAGATTGGGTAGAGAGACTAGTTGAGGCCAACTAGGCCTATAATACCACCTGGAAGACCGCCACTCGATTCACATCCTATTTGCTGGTCTATGGGAAATGGCCCTACTGTCCATTGATTTTGAGTTTAATACATTGAGGATGGTATCCCAACTAGATCTAGATCTCAGCGGTGCACAAAAAGAGAGATTGCTCCAGTTGAATGGTTTAGATGAGTTTAAAATGCAAGCCCTCCTACACATAGAGGTAACTCAAATTCAGAGGAAGATCTGGCATGATAAGAACATCAAAGATAAGAAATTTCAACAAGGTGATTGGGCTTTGTTATATGATTCCAAGTATAAAGACTTTAAGGGAAAGTTAAGGACAAGATGGTTAGGGCCTTATGTTATAGAGACATTTCATGATAATGGTTCAGTGCAGATCAGGACCATAGATGCATAGGCCATTCCTTTACTTGTTAATGGGTACAGATTGAAAGTTTACAAAAGGCCATTGTCAAAGAAAGAGTTCATTGATGGTATCAATAAAATAATTACGGTGTTGGAGAAAGCCTTAACTTATGCCTCATCAAGTCATTGAGAAAAAAAAAGAAAAAAATAAAAAATAAGGAGACTCAGGTGAAAAGCTCCATGAGGCACCTGAGTCCCACTATTGGGTTAAAAACCTCTTGTGGCAGCCCAATGGTGTAAAAAAAAAAGAGATATAAAAAGATCTCTGGGTGGAAACCTCTCTTGAGGCACCTAGGGCAAGCAGCTAGGATGAAAACCTCTTGGAGGCAAACTAGTTGTTTTCAAAAGAAAAAGAAAAAAAAAAAAGACAAAAGAAAAAATCATGAAAAATTGTTTGCAGGCCAGGAGGAGGACGATCATACAGTAAAGGAGAATCAAACGAGACCTATTCCACTCATTTTTTATTTTTCCATTCATTATCCTTCATCATTCCACTGTTCCTTTCATTGTTTTCACTCATTTGCCTCAGTTTGCAAGGGTACTATGTTTTCTACAGGATTCCCTGTAAACGTACAAGATCCCTTGAAAACCTACAAGATGATCCTGTAGGAATTACAGTGGCTTGGTAATCCTAAAGTAAGTAACCATAGGGCAAGAAAATGACCTACACATGTCAAAAAATAAAATTCCTACATCACCACTTCATTACCATACCTCTCTCCGCCTTGATCACCCCTGCATCCATATTAAAAATATCAGTTTTAAAAAAAAAAAAAAAAAAAAATTTCTAGAAAAAATACAGAGAAAAAATGAGACAGAGAGCAAAGGGGAACAACACCTGAAGGATTATTTCTCATTATTCACACACCCTAGACCTCCTCTCTATCCATGTTCATCATCCTCAAGTCCTAGCAGTAGAAATGATTAGAAATTATGAGGGGGAAGCAGCTATAGGACATCCTGTAGGAAATCCTGTAGGAGCCTATCCCACAGAATAAAAATTATAAGCTGCAGCAAGTTTCCAGCATGGAGATCCAAGGGTAGAAGAAGCTCCAGAGCACTAGCAACACCATCATCTTCAACACCAGGTACTTTAACATCAAAGAAATCATCAAAGGATAATAAAATAAAAAAGAAGCAGAGACCAAAAGCGGCCAACATACAACAAGAACCTCATTTCTTCAACAAACTGCAACAAGGTATTGTTACCGCAGGTAAGTATCTCACTTCACTCTATCATTTGCATAATGTAATCAAAATATGTAAAGATTGTGAACGAGTTAGTTCATAAGAGAAAGGTGGCCAGTTAACTTGGTCACCTTCGTTCAGTCAGCGAGGACACAACAGTTAGTCCTCACACACGTGGTAGCAGTCAAGTCAAAGAAAAGGAGGATGAGGTTGAAAGCAGTTAAGAATATGGATGCCTAAAGTGGGAGTTGATTATGAGGTGAAAGGAATGATGATGTGGTAGTGGGGACCAATGGTACAAAAATAGAAATTCATACCTCGGCTGCCATCACACCACCTCACTCAACTCAACCATAAGAGGAAATAAACATTGATCCCCATGCACCCACGCATTCATCTTCTCGAGGCTCACTCTAGAAAAGTCGCTCTCGTCCCCAAGCAACCTATAGGAGATGAAAACTTCATTTTTTCTTGTACAGGACTTCCTATAGGATCCTACAGGAAATCCTATTAGATCACACAGGAATCCTACAGGATACAATAAGGCAGTCTACAGGATTGGGAGAGAGCAATTTAAGAGGGGGATGTAGAATTTTGTAAAATTTTTCTACAAATCAGCTAGCTCTGATACCATGTAGAACTTTTTCTACAAATCAACTAGCTCTGATACCACGTAGAAATTTCCCATCTATAGATCACTTGGTAATGCAATGTACTAAAGCAAAACACTTGATCTACTTCTACAAACAATTTAGCATAATCGAACATTAGAAACATCAATAAGAACACATATAACTGATAAGAAGGAATCAATCACACATAAAACAGAAGAATTTACCTGGGGAAAGCCTCAGCCTAAAACCCCAACTCTGTATTATCATACAAGTGGAAATATAGTCCAGATTACACAAAGCCTTAGCTCGGAAGATATCCAGCTCTCAGTACAATCTCTTTGCTGCTCATAGATAGTCAAAGGCTTCTCACAAACCTTTTCCTCTACCCTCCAAGCCTCCTATTTCCTTGTGCAGTTTCCTTGGGGTCCTTGCTGCCACCTGCGTGAATTGGCCTCTTCACACACTCACCAACCTTTGATCTAACTGCACCAACCTAAAGGAGATAGATCCTCATCATGGATGAGCTTCCTTTATAGGAAAAATATTCATCCAATTGATAGTACATTGTTCGTTCTTTAATCTCAACAAGGTCTCTATCTAAGCTGACATGCATGAGTTATTTAAGCTATAATATTCAGTGATCTAAAAATACCAGTTGTTACATGCATGCAAGCATTAACAAATTGAATCTCCTTAATTTAACAACTTGTTAAATTAATCTAACTGGACTTGACTCAGTTAACTGAGCCAACTAATTACAAATCATAATTACAACTCATCATCATCCTTTAACTAATGGTTAAATCCCTCAATCAAAGGAGAAATTGTTGCATGTCCTCACATAGACTTCAAGTTCATAATTTCTTAACTAATTAAATCAAACTGAATTAGTTAATTAATTTACAAACTGCTATTAATATCAAATTCAAATTTTACTTCCTATTTCTAGTCCAGGGATTGACTAAAATAGGAATCCACACTGAACTGCTAAAAATAGAACTTATATTTTTAACACTTCCATTTTTCATTCCCTATTGCCCAATCCAGCACTGGTACCCAAACTGCTATTTTTAGTAGTGCTATTTTTAGCACTTCTATTTTTAGCAATTTCTTGTTCCCATTTTTCAACACTCCCTCTCAACAAGAAATGCTTCCTCTCGAACCTGATCATGTACCTTCAGAATTTTCTGCATGCAACACTTCTACCATGTGTGGTTGCTCCAACAACTCTCGGAACAAAAAAAACTCTCAACTGACCTCTTTGTTGGGCTAGAAACATACTCTGATGCTGAAGCTTTAGCTATTGCTGACAAGTGCTCCCTCTTTGATCTCTACGCTACTGGAACATCTCCATGCATCTCACATCGTTGCACCCTTCTCTGTGCTACACTGCACTGTGCAACATACTTGTGCCCCTCGCATTGTTGCAGCCTACATGCTCTACGCTGTCCTGGGATTCCCTGCACTATAGCTCTCTCTGCTACTCCATCCGCATCTGTCTCTACCCAATCAGTCAGTTCCTGCTACTCCACATCGGGGCTCCCGTAGCAAGGTCTCATCCAAGAGGTTGGGTACCTCAAGGATCTTGCCCCTCCTCCTTGGGACAGTCACTCTACATTGCCCCACTTCCTACTTGGAGGTATGGCTACATGTGATCCCTCTACCCACCTGGTTCGAAGTTTCCCCCTATTGGAGGTCTCTGCATGAGTAGATGTCTCTACTTGATCTCCTCTCATCTTCCCTTGTTGTGGTTGCTCCAAAACCACCTAAAGTTGCTGCACCAATCGTGGCTGATCCATAATCGTCTGAGACTTCTTCTAGAGCTGCATGTTGAGAGGTAATTTACTCTCCCTCTCAACCACCAAGTAGCTAACCTTTGCCTTTCTCCTCAAGGCTTTGCATACATCTTGTACCTCAAGTGCATACACGTTCTTGGCTAGCACACCAATTTATTTCCACTTTCCCGCCATCACAAAATTTTCTAGAAAAAGAGCTGATTTTAAATCAGTGATATCTCCCTCATATGAACTCCGATTCAGTTGATTTTTATTTTTATTTTTTATTTTGGGTATTTTTCAGCAAGGAATCCAAATTTTCTATTTATTTCTAAAAAATTTCTACAGAAATTTTCAGATCTTCTCTACAAACTCTTGGCCCAAAAATCAAAACTTCGAAATCTCCTCTCAGTATATTGTTCTCTCCTTGATCACCTATGCTTTGATACCATGTAGAATTTTGTAGAATTTTTATACAAATCAACTAGGTCTAATACCATGTAGAACTTTTTCTACAAATCAGCTAGCTTCGATACCATGTAGAAATTTCCCACTTGTAGATCACTTGGTAACGCAATGTATTAAAGAAAAACACTTGATCTACTTCTACGAACAATTTAGCGAAAACTTAATCGAACATTAAAAACATAAATAAGAACACATATAATTAATAAGAAGTAATCAATCACACATAACACAGAAGAATTTACCTGGGGAAAGCCTCAGCCTAAAACCCCAACTCTGTATTATCATACAAGTGGAAATATAGTCCGGATTACACAAAGCCTTAGCTTAGAAGCTATCTAGCTCTCAGTACAATCCCTCTGCTACTCATAGACAGTTAAAGGCTTCTCACAAACCTTATCCTTTCCCCTCCAAGCCTCTTATTTCCTTGTGTAGTTTCCTTGGGGTCTAGTGCTGTCACCTGTGTGAATTGGCCTCTTCACACACTCACTAACCTCTTATCTAACTGCACAAACCTAAAGGAGATAAATCCTCATCATGGATGAGATTCCTTTATAGGAAAAATATTCATCCAACTGATAGTACACTATCCCTTCTCTGATCTCAACTGGGTCTTTGTCTGAATTGACATGCATGAGTTATTTAATCTATAATATTCAGTTATTTGAAAATACTAGTTATTACATGCATACAAGCATTAAAAAACTGAATCTCATTAATTTAACAACTTGTTAAATTAATCTAACTAGACTTGAATCAGTTAACTACGCCAACGAATTACAGCTCATAATTACAACTCAACCTCATCCTTTAACTGATGGTTAAATCCCTCAATAAAAGGAGAAATTGTTGCATGTCCTCACATAGTCTTCAAGTTCATAATTCCTTAACTAATTAACTCAATTTGAATTAATTAATTAATTTACAAACTGCTGTTAATATCAAATTCAAATTTTACTTCCTATTTCTAGTCGAGGGACTGACTAAAATAGGAATCCACACTGAACTGCTAAAAATAGAACTTCTATTTTTCATTCCCTGTTGCCCAATCCAACACCAGTACCCAAACTAATATTTAGCAGTGCTAGTTTTAGTACTTCTATTTTTAGCAATGTCTTGTTGCCATTTTTCAATAGTGGAAACACACGGGTTGGCTACAGCAAGAACTATGAGGAGGTAGGCTCTACATTTCCTTCCATTTTTTCAAGTAGAAAGAACAAAAAAATCTCCTAGTTTGATGAAATTGATAGTTGTATAAGGGAATTGTACCCACAGAAATTTCAGTCCCATTTCCTCCATTAAAATTTTGTATCTTTGCTCCTCAAATTCACGAGACAAAATGATAGGGGGGTTTAATAAAAGGGAGCCCATTAACACTGTAAGGATTCACCAACACCCTCCTATGCTAGAATTATTCACAAGGCATAATTGGATGGGGTACTTTGAGAAATTAAGGGGGTATTATGATGAAGTAGCTAGAGATTTTTTCTCTCTCCCCCATTCCACTGACCAGGACCCATGCCACTGTTGTGGTGAGAGGCCTCTCCATAGAGCTCACCCCTGAAGTCATAAGCATAATTATCAAACTTCCCTTAGGAGTTCCTTGGAGAAAGGAAGACAAGGGAGATATCCAAATTGAAAAAAATAAATTGTTTTTAGAGGGAGAGGAGCCCATTGAAGACAAAAAAGGAGTGAGGGAAACAAGCCTACCATACCCCTGGAATGAGGTAAGCTACCATCTTGTAAATACATATCATGTGAAGGTAGGTATAGTGTGATATATGGATATCACTTTAGGCTTCTTGAAGAATTGAGGTTTGGAGCAGAAACACCTCCTCACCACAGGCTCAACATACCATACTTCCTTCTGCAATCACCGATAGATACAAGCATGAAGGTGCATGAAGGAAACTACCAACAGCTAGCCCACCATGGGTTAAGTAGAATCATCATAGAAGATGCCCTCCAAAACCTTAGAATTCCTATCACTTCGTCAATTTTCAGAGACATGCCGACATAGGTGGATATCAAGGCCCTCACATATGATAGAAGCCCTACTATCAGTGAAAAGGATGAAGAAGAAGCAGAGAGGGATGAAGTGGAAATAGATGAGGAGGAAGAGAAACAGAAGGAAGGTGATGAAGAAACAGAGAAAGATGTCAAGGAGGAATCTGGTAAACAAGATGAGGATCTAGGGGGAGAAAAATAGGGGAAAGACAAAGGTGAAAAGGGCAATGGAAAAGAGGAGGCAAAGGAAAAGGAGGAGCCACACAGGGTGTCTCCAGAACCCACCGAGAAAGAGGCAGCAGTTTCCGTCATTACCCTTAGCACCCCTATCAAAATAAAAAAGGCAAGAGATAGAGGCAAACCCCCTTATACTTCAGAACAAGAAAAAGTACAAGGATAAGGTAGGGAAAAGCTCAAACTCCAACCAAGGTTCCCATTGTTATTTAGGACTCACCTAAAGAGTAGGAGAATATGGCTCGTCTTAAAAAAATTCAAGGAGAAGGATCCTTAGTAAGAACCTCCCCTAAGTCTCCTATAACTTATGAGAGAAGGCCTATGACTAGATCTACATCATCCAAAGGAAAAGACATCCTACATGATACACAACATGACCTATAGCAAGCAAAGACAGTCCTACAGGAAAATCTGCTAAACGTACAGGAAACTTAGAAATTGGATAAGGAAGGAAGTACGAAGTAAGAAACAAAGAGAGAGGACCCAGATCTAAGGGAACCTAGTCCTCAACCTAACCTTCACTCCTACTATAGATTTATTGAAGAGGGCAGGGTCATTCCACAAAAATTTGCCATCCCATTATTTTTTGAGCTTGAGAAAGAAAGGGACAGAACACATAGATGGATGTAGTTTTCCAAGTCCAAGGGAGTGGAGGACATTGGTCACATGGAGGAGAAGCTCAAACAGACGGGCGGAGAACTAAGTAGCTCGAGGGACAACGAGGCCATAATAAAAACTCAGATGGAGAAAGAAAATTCATGGTTGAAAGGACAACTGCAAGAAAGAGAGAATCAATTCACATCCATGTCTAGTTTATCTTTGGAAGCAATCTAATGCAAGATTCTAGCTAAGTCCTATGCATTATAAATTAAGGAACAGTGGTTGTAGTTTCAAATCAAGACCCTAGCATAGAGAGGCACTATGCCGTTCCAAGATTATAGATAGTTCATTGATCTTTCTGATCAAAGCACATTGGAAGATAGGGCTAAGATGTCTGAGTTCCACTTGCATAACATGGCCCTGATAGATATGAATGTATGGGACCCTAATGCAAAGCTAGGAGATTTGTAGTTGATGGCTTTAGCATCATGGATGAACCATGAGGAAGCAAGGGGTGTAGAAATGAAGAGGATATTGGCTGGGGAACAAACATAGCCTCTAATGATAAGCGCTGATCATTCCAATCCAATGGCTATCATCAGCACATATAATTTAACTACAAATTATCCTCAACTTGCACTTAAGTAGATTGCTGCCCAAGAGCAAGCAATTACACATTTTGAGGATATGTTCAAACTGTTAGGGGATGACAGCATGCAATCTTGCCAAAAGAAATGGAATACTTTGTCTTACAGTTTGAAAATCAGAGAGTACCATTCTCCTCAAAGGATGAGAGAAGCACTGAACAAGACACCCATGTACAAACAAACCATCCAGAGTCTCAAAGTCAATTTGATTGGCTTGAGACTTGGTCCATCACTACTCTTGGGGATGCTAGAAGGAAGAAATGAAGGGGAAGAAAGAAAGCAATGGGAGGAGATAGAAAGGAAGGCATGATTCTATGCATAAGAAGAATAACCCACAACAGAAGCATGGGATGTTAGGGAAGCCACTAGAGCTATGAAAGACATGGATATTGATTGAGTTGCTCAGAGGATGAGAAACACTTTTAGTAGGGGGCTGATATGAACCTCATCATTGGTAACTATATGGACCTTCATTCACCTCCAATATTAGTCAAGTCAACTCTTCTCAAAACTTATTACATGTTTTGATTATATTTTGTTTAATGAGATGAGTCAATGTGAGATATTATGGCTAGTGGACTAATGTGCATTAAATGTAGGTTTGTGAGAGAAAATCAGGGAATTTTGGTAAGATTAAGGCTGAAAATTGAATGGGACAAGGAAGAGAGATTGTAGGAGATAAATACTCCTCATTTAATCCTCCCTCATTCGAATATTCCTCCATCAATCATACTAGTTTGGAGTACAAGCAGCCAAGTCATGAAGATCAAAAGGTAGCCAAGCAAGTGATAGTCAAAGAATTAGCCCATCTCGAGTTTGGGAGCCAAGCCTCCCTATATTTAAGGAAGTTGTTGGAGACTTTAGCCATATAAATAAATAGGCCTAGAGCCTCATTAGGATTTGAATTTTTATTGTAAAACACCAGTTATTTTGGAGCTCCCAACTTGTTGAAGACATTGCTATGTAATTTTCTGTTTTGATAATGAGAATGAGTTTTTTCATGATCCAGTACTAAGTTAACTCAGAGGGCTGAAGCTCTTGGGTTAGGGCCAAACCCTAGTAGCAAAGGCTCCTCTTCTTCTATTTGTATGCTTATATTAGTTTCATAGATTCATGGTTAAATTTTCCTTAGAAGTATTTCATTTCAAGTAGTGTAGATTTGATTAGATTGTTTATTAGTTTGCTTCCATTTGTGATTTACTTCAGCAGTAGGTTAGAAGGGGTAAAAGGAACATCAAAAGATGTCAATAGGTGTCTTGGTCTCACTTCTTCCTTTAGGGATAATTATTTGAGGAAAGGACCCCTATGCAGCCCCAAAAAGATAGATTTCTACTTTTCATAGAATTTAGAGTTTACTGTCCTTGAACCAACATTTGATCAGTTTGCAAGTGTATGATTTAATTACCATTTCTTCCATTTTAAGTCTTACAATAGATATCATCAATTTCTTCATCTTATTCTACAAATTTTCCTCATGCATGAAGTAGACAACTAGCTCATTAAACTTTTTTTTTCTAGCTCATTGGAATTCTTCTTGTTTACATGATCATTGGGAATGTCATTGTTTAATGTAGTGCAGGTGTTTCAGAAGTAGAGAAAGATTTCATAGAAAGTAGCCTCCTTCCAGCTTCATCCATCCATAATCATTCCTTGCTTTCACTAAGGCCTTCACCAATTTCATCATTTTACATGGAAAATTCTCAAAGCACGTTAAGCAAATCCAACCATTTCCCAACCTTGGTTTTGAGGTCTGAGAGATCTTATGCATTTTCTCACTCCATTCCATCCACCACCACCTTCCCTAAGCCTTCCATCACCTCCAGCACCCATCATTTTGCTCTAGGCCGTATCCTATAGCAATACAGGGAATCCTGTAGGTTTTTAGGACGTCCTGTAGGTTTTCCTGTAGTTGCTTGTTTTGAGGCCGAACTGAGGGAAAACATCTAGGGAGCCACACAAGGTCACCTAAGGGTCTCCCAAACCTTCCAACCATCCACCAGCATCCCTAAGCCACCTACCACATCACCAAAAGAGATTAGCTTTCATACTTGTTTTTCCATAAAAAGAATAAAAATAAAAGAACAGATTTATTTCAGTCCTCTACATGCACAGTAGTGATGTTTGATGTTTTAAACTTTCATTCTTAAGGCAGTAGCATTTGATACATGTTAGCTTGGAATTCTTGTAAAGCCTAGTTTCTTAGCAGTTAGTTAGGAAATGGTGAGTTTTAGCATTGGATTTTAGTCCTTTTCCTTACTGTAGTAGACAATATTTCTCCTAGAGTAGATTTCTTTTTCTTTCATAAGTAATCAAGCATCTTCTGAATCCATAAAGGTCTGGCTTTAAAACCATAATATTCTTTCGCTAGTTGAACAATGAGAAAAGGTAGAACCATCACTTTTACTTGTGTATACAACACTGTCACCTCCAAGTTTGTACGAACCCCGGGTTGATAAAGTAAAGCTGGTAGCCCAGGAGTTGCAACATTCTTGTTGCAATACTAGTGTTCATCAATAACTAGCACACTATCCTTAAAAACCTGGAAGAAAACGAGACAACCATTGAATGAGAAAAATTTAAAATATAAGGGATTGGGGAAACGAGTCAAAAACCACGATAGCCAAAATAAGATGTGCATACACAAATAAGTGACAAACGTTACCAAGAGGATCTAGAAATGGAGGATGACACCCATGATTTTTATGATGCATAATATTTCAAGGTATTAAATCTACAAAGCATTGGTATACAATATCTTATATAGGAATGGAGAAATGTAGAGCCAACAACCATTACTGAGGAGCAAGTTAAAATCATCCCTAGGGCATACATCTAAAATCAAGATCTAATTCTCTATCAAGCTCATGAACTAGGTAATACCCCTAACCACATCTCTTCTCTTTCTTCTCATGGAACCACAACGAAATAATGCAGCATCAACAGAAGGACGTGGTGATCCGGATTTAAATAGGAATGCAACAAATTACGGAGATAACCATAAACACAAAGATGCAATGGAAATAATACTTCATTTCATTAATGTAAAATATTGAAATATTCTTACAAACAGAAATGGAAATAAACCAGCTAGGGCGATGGTAGCTTATCTCTAAGAAGAGATGTGGTAGCTACATGCCTCTGAAATGTGTTACAATGAGGCTCAAAGGCCTATTTATTGTTGAGAAACAATGGAAAACATTAAACATCCGAAAACCTAACACTAGAAAATGAAACACTAAACAGTGGGCCCCATTTGGGTAAATTGGTACATCAACTTCTCGGGGTCCTAACTTTGGCACCTGATCTCCGTTTGATGTGTACAATAGCTCGTTAGAAAGATGTATCCAAGAACTATAACTTTGTGAAGAGAAACATCAGTCCATGGACCCATGTTGCTCCGATATTTCAAATAAAGCGTCATTTAGGGCCTCAAAATGGCTCCAGAAGTTCAAGACTCGGAAAACTGCTAAAAATAGTAAATTGTGCTACAATTACGAAAACTGAAAAATTGAAAGCGAGAGTTGTGGGGATCCAAGTGGGATGGGTGGGTAGCAACCAACATCCACCTGGATCATTCCTCCCCACTTAGGAAGTAATGGTCCCCATTGTCTTGAGTTCCTCCAACTATTGAACTTGGTCCCTGGTGAGCTGTTCTACAATCTCGGATGTGTCCAGTAATGGTGGGAAGCATGGTCGACGACAGTACACATTGAACATTTGGTGCAGGTGAAGAAATGAGGGAATGTTGTGCTCCAAATAATTGTTTCCCATAGCCTTGGTAATGGTGTTAGGACCATGCAGGAGTGGTCTGAGCTTCTGATGGGTTTTAGTAAGGCGTTCTCTCTGTCGATGCAACCAAAATTTGTTGCCCACCTGAAACTTGTGTCATACCCTTGTTGGTTAGGAGAAGTTGTTCCTATGTTCTTTCATGACCGTATCCCTCTATTGTTGTTGCTGTTTCGTGGAGGAACCCTTCATGGGGGTCATGGATGTGGCGATGATCTTCCCCTTACTTTGGGAGTGAACCAAATAGAAAATGAATTTCCTCATCTAGGAGATGAGCTTGCTACATTTCTTAGCAGTGATCAAAGAAGTGGCGGTAGGCGAGGCTACCTCAGGTATCATGTATAATGAATTACACAAAGAAATAATGACAACGTGAGGCCTTGACTCATACATAGCATGTTGCCTCCACAAGTATGCCTGGCCTAATAATGCATTGCAAACATCCAAAGATGAAACATCACACAATACCTCATCTGTGAAGGGTTTGATGTTGTAGGGAAGGCAACACTGCTGGCAAACTCAGAGATCTCATCCTTGGTGAAGCCACCTGATATTGTACAGTTGTGGGTGTGGTTTGGTTAGTAGGCCCAACCACTTCATGGCCTCTACTAAAATGAGGTTCTTTTGGCTGCCATTGTCAACAATGAACTGCAAAGATGAACCCTTCACCCACATCTGTGAGTGGAAAGGATGCTCCCCCTGCTCTGGATCTTCAGCCTCATTATTTTGGATCTTGGCGATGGCAACAGTGGCAGTGGGCTCTGCATCAATGATCTCCTTCCCTTTGCCATTCTCCTTGTCGAGTTCTGACTCAGGGTCAGAACATGCATCTGATTCTGAAGCCTTCAACTCAGCCACCTTTGACTGTTTGGTCCAACACTCACTAGTGTTGTGGGTGGGGCTCTTATGGAACTCACACCACTTTCCTATGTCCTCCTTGGACTTCATTGTTTTGTTCTTTTCTTGTGGCTTCGACATGTTGTCATGGGTTTCCTCGTCTTGGCTTTGTCCTTGGTTCTGTGATTTGGGGAAGCCTTTCCCTTGCTTTGGATTCATAGATCGAAAGTCTCGCTTCTTTTGTTTGAACTTCTACTCGATTTTGATAGCATATCCGTATGTTGTATCGAGCGAGGAGATGTTCAGGAACTCCATCTCTTCTTGGATGTATTTGTGTAGGCAGCCATAGTATTTGAGTACAAAATATAGCTCAGAATCCTTGATACCCAACTGTGTGTGAAGGGTATGAAAAATGTTTGTTAATTCTGGCACATCTTGGTCCCTTCCCTGTCGCAGCATGGTCCACTTTATGTATTTGTCCTCATAGCTTTTGACATGGTAGTACTTCTCCTTGATGGCATCCGAGAATGAATTCCAAGTGGGTGCAACTGAAAATAGTGATCCCGTACTTTCATCCTTCTACTCGTAGTAGGCTTCCTAGCAGTACTTGATGTGGGGGGCTTCATTGAGAAGAGCGAAAATAATCTTTTCCCGTTTGGAAAAATCATGAACAAAGAAATACCCTTCTAGCAGATTTAACCATTTATCTACGACATCTACGTCTATTTGACCCTCGAAGATGGGGATTTCAAAATTAATTTGTGCCTTAAAGGGTGTGACGTTTCCAGAGTAGTTGTTGGAAGCCGATGTGTCGCCTGTGGGTAGCTGTTGAAGGATTTGTGCAAAGCTATCCATCATCGCGTTCCTTTGTTGCTTGAGGGCTTCTTTGAGAAATATTTTGATAAGGTCTCTTGCCTCCTCATGTTTCTTTTCATCCACCATGGGAGGCCGTCAGGATTTCAAGGCTGGTCTTGCAAAGGTTTGACCAATTCAAGCCCTAACTCCTTATATCCCGACTTCATTAGGGACATTGAAAGAAAAACAAAGAAAAAGCAGACCCCTCTAATACCACTGATTTAGATTTAAACAAGAATGCAACAAATTACAGAGATAACCATAAACACAAAGATGCAGTAGAAATAATACTTCATTTCATTAATGTAAAATACTGAAATATGCTTACAAACAGAAATGGAAATAAACCAACTAGGGCAATCGTAGCTTATCTCTAAGAAGAGATCTGGCAGCTACATGCATCTGAACTGTGTTACAATGAGGCTCGAAGGCCTATTTATTGTTTATAAATAATGGAAAACCCTAAACATCTAAAAACCTAACCCTAGAAGATGAACTCCAAACTGTGGGCCCCGTTTGGGTAAATTGGTACATCAACTTCCCGAGGTTGTAACTTTGGCACCCAATCTCCATTTGACGCGTACAATAGCTCGTTAGAAAGATCTATCGAAGAAATATAACTCCAGGAACATCAGTCCATGGACCCATGTTGCTCCCATATTTCCAAGAGAAGGTCGTTTAGGGCCTCAAAATGACTCTAGAAGTTCAGGACCCGAAAAACTGCTAAAAATAGTAAATTGTGCTATAATTACGGAAACTAAAAAACTGAAAGATACAGTTGCGGGGGTCCAAGTGGGATAGATGGGTGGCCACAAAAATCCACCTGGATCATTCCTCCCCCCTTAGGAAGCAATGGTCCCCATTGCATTGAGTTCCTCCATCTACTGAACTTGGCCCTTGTTGAGTTGTTCTACAATCTCGAATGTGTCTAGTAATGGCGGGAAGCATGGTCAAGGGCGGTACACATTGAACACTTGGTGCAGGTGAAGGAATGAGGGAATTTTGTGCTCCTAGCATTATTTCCTATAGCCTTGGTAGTGGTGTAAGGACCATGCCAGAGTGGTCTGAGATTCTGATGGGTTCTGGTAAGGTGTTGTTTTTGTCGATGCAACCAGACTTTGTTGCCCACCTGAAACTTGTGTGGTATGCCTATGGGTGAGGATAAGTTGTTCTTGTGTTCTTTCATGACCGTATCCCTATGTTTTTGTTGTTTCTACGTGGAGGAACCCTTCACGGGGGTCAGCGATGTGGCGACGATCTTCCCCTTACTTTGGGAGCAAACTAGATAGAAAATGAATTTCCTCGTCTGGGAGATGAGCTTGCTACATTTCTTAGCAGTGATCAACGAAGTGGTGGTAGGCAGGGCTACCTCTGTTATATTTTATAATGAATTACACAAAGAAATAATGACAGTGTGAGGCCTTGACTCATACACATCATTTCGCCTCCATAAGTATGGCTGGCCTAATAATACATCGCAAACATCCAGAGGTGCAACATCACACAATACCTTGTCTGTGAAGGGTTTGATGCTGTAGGGAAGGCGAAACTGCTAGCGAACTCGGAGATCCTGTCCTTGTTGAAGCCACCTGATACTCTATGGCTGCAGGTGTGGTGTAGTTGGTAGGCCCAACTACTTCACAATCTATGCTGAAATGAGGTTCTTTTGGCTGCCACTATTGACAATGAACTGCAACGACGAACCCTTCACCCACATCTATGAGTGGAAATGATGCTCCACCTCCTCTGGATCTTCGGGCTCATTCTTCTAGATCTTGGTGGTGGCAATAGTGGCATTGGGCTCCATGTCAATAATCTGCTTCCCTTTGGCATTCCCCTTGTCGGGTTCTGACTCGAGGTCGGAACATACATCTGATTCTAAAGCCTTCAACTTGGCCACCAGCCACTGCTTGGTCCGACACTCACTGGTGTTGTGAGTGGGGCTCTTATGGAACTTACACCACTTTCTTGTGTCCTTCTTAGACTTCGTGGTGTTGTTCTTTTCTCGTGGCTTCGATGGATTGTCCTAGGTTGCCCCGTCTTGGCCTTGTCCTTGGTTCTGCGATTTGGGGAAGCCTTTCCCTTGCTTTAGATTTGCAGATCCAAAGTCTCACTTCTTTTGTTTGAACTTCTACTTGATTTTGATAGTGTATCGGTACATCGTGCTGAGCGAGGAGATGTTCAGGAACTCCATCTCTTCCTGGATGTATCTATGTAGGTAGTCATGGTATTTGAGTACCAAATGCAGCTCAAAATCCTTGATACCCAACTGTGTGCGAAGGGTATCAAACAAGTTTGTGAATTCTAGCACATCTTGGTCCCTTCCCTATCGCAACATGGTCCACTTTATGTATTTGTCCTCATAGCTTTTGACAGGGTAGTACTGCTCCTTGATGGCATCCTGGAATGAATTCCAAGTGGGTTAAGCTAAAAATAGTGAGCTCATACTTTCATCCTTTTGCTCGCAGTAGGTTTCCCACCAGTCTCGACGTGGGGGGCTGCTTTGAGAAGAGTGAAAGTAATCTTTTTCCATCTGGAAAAATCATGAATAGAAAAATACCCTTCTAGCAGATTTAACCATTTATCTATGGCATCTATGTCTATTTGACCCTCGAAGATGGGGATTTCAAAATTGACTTGTACCTTAAAGGGTGTGGCATTTCTAGAGTAGTTGGAAGCCAATGCATCACCTCTGGGTAGCCGCTAAAGGATCTGGGCAAAGTTGTCCATCATTGCATTCCTTTGTTGCTTGAGGGATTCTTTGAGAAAGATTTTGATAGGATCTCTTACTCCCTCATCTTTCTTTTCATCTGCCATGGGAGGTCGTCGGGATTTGTGAGGCTGGTCTTGCAAAGGTTTGACTAGTTCAAGCCCTAAATCCTTATATCTCGACCTCGTTGGGGACATGCAAAGAAAAACAGAGAAAAATCAGACTACTCTAATACCACTAATCCAGATTTGAATAGGAATGCAACAAATTACAGAGGTAACCATAAACAAAAAGATGCAGTGGAAATAATACTTCATTTCATTAATGTAAAATATTGAAATATGCTTAAAAACAGAAATGGAAATAAACCAGCTAGGGTGATGGTAGCTTATCTCTGAGAAGAGATGTGGTGGCTACATGCCTTTGAGCTGTGTTACAATGAGGTTTGAAGGCCTATTTATTGTTGAGAAACAATGGAAAACCCTAAACATCCAAAAAGCTAACCCAGAAGATGAAACACCAAACTGTGGACCCTGTTTAGGTAAATTGGTACATCAACTTCCCAGGGTCATGACTTTGGCACCCAATTTCCGTTTGACGTGTAAAATAGCTCGTTAGAAAGATGTATTCCAGAACTATAAATTTGGGAAGAGAAACATTGGTCAATGGACCCATGTTGCTCCCATATTTCCAAAAATTTGTCGTTTAGGGCCTTAAAACAACTCTAGAAGTTCAGGACCCGAAAAACTGCTAAAAATAGTAAATTGTGCTACAATTACGGAAATTGAAAAACTAAAAGTGACAGTTGTGGGGGTCCAAGTGGGATAGGTGGGTGGCCACCAACATCCACCTGTATTATTCCTCCCCCCTTTAGGAAGCCATGGTATCCATTGCATTGAGTTCTTCCATCTGTTGAACTTGGTCCTTGGTGAGCTGTTCTGCAATCTCGGACATGTCCAGTAATGGTGGGAAGAATAGTCAAAAGTGGTACACATTGAACACTTGGTGCAGGCAAAGGAATGAGGGAATTTTGTTCTCCAAAGCATTATTTCCCACAACATTGGTAATTGTGTAAGGACCATGCTGGAGTGGTCTAAGCTTCTGATGGGTTCTAGTAAGGTGTTCTTTCTGTCGATGCAACCAAACTTTGTTGCCCACTTGAAATTTGTGTGGTACCTGTGTGGGTGAGGAGAATTTGTTCTTGTTTTATTTCATGATCATATCCCTCTGTTGTTGTTGCTGTTGCATGGAGGAACCCTTCGCGGGGGTCATGGATGTGGTGACGATCTTCCCCTTACTTTGTGAGCAAACCAAGAAGAAAATGAATTTCCTAGTTTGGGAGATGAGTTTGCTACATTTCTTAGCAGTGATCAAAGAAGTGGTGGTAGGCGGGGCTACCTCCGATATCCTATATAATGAATTACACAAAGAAATAATGACAGCATGAGACCTTGACTCATACAAGGCATGTCACCTACACAAGTATGGCTGGCATAATAATATATCTCAAACATCTAGAGGTGCAACATCACATAATATCTCATCTGTGAAGGGTTTGATGCTATAGGGAAGGCGACATTGTTGGCAAACTTAGATATCTCCTCCTTGCTGAAGCCACCCGATACTGTACAGTTGCGGGTGTGGTGTAGTCGGTAGGCCCAACCGCTTCATGACCTCTACTGAAATGAGGTTCTTTTAGCTACCACAGTCAGCAAAGAACTGCAATGGTGAACCCTCCACCCATATCTATGAGTGGAAAAGATGCTCCCCCTCTTCTAGATCTTCAGGATCATTCTTCTCGATCTGATATGCTTCCCTTTGCCGTTCCCCTTGTCAGGTTCTGACTCTGGGTTGGAGCATGCATCTGATTCTGAAGCCTTTAACTCGACCACCAGCGACTGCATGGCCCAACACTCACTGGTGTTGTGAGTGGGGCTCTTATGGAACTCACACCACTTTCTTGTGTCCTTCTTGGACTTCGTGGTGTTGTTCTTTTCTTGTGGCTTCGACAGGTTGTCCAGGGTTGCCTCATCTTGGCTTTGTCCTTGTTTCTGCGATTTGGGGAAGCCTTTCCCTTACTTCGGACTCGTAGATCCAAAGTCTCATTTCTTTTGTTTGAACTTCTACTCGATTTTGACAACATATCAATACGTCGTGTCGAGCGGGGAGATGTTCAAGAACTCCATCTCCTCCTAGATGTATCTGTGTAGGCATCCATGGTATTTGAGTACCAAATGGAGCTAAAAATCCTTGATACCCAACTGTGTGCGAAGGGTATGAAAAATGTTTGCGAATTTTGGCACATCTTGGTCCCTTCCCTGCCACAGTGTGGTCCACTTTATGTATTTGTCCTCATAGCTTTTGACAGGGTAGTACTACTCTTGGATGGCATCCCGGAATGAATTCCAAGTGGGTGCGGCTAAAAATAGTGAGCTCATACTTTCATCCTTTTGCTCACAATAGGTTCCCACCAGTCCTTGATGTGGGGGGCTGCTTTGAGAAGAGCGAATATAATCTTTTCCTGACTAGAAAAATCATTAGCAGAAAAATACCCTTCTAACAGATTTTACAATTTATCTATGGAATTTGCGTCTATTTTTCCCTCGAAGATGGGGATTTAAAAATTTACTTGTACCTTAAAGGGTGTGGCATTTCCAGAGTAGCTGTTGGAAGCCGATGCAATGCCTCTGGGTAGCCATTGAAGGACTTGGGCAAAGTTGTCCATCATCACATTCCTTTGTCGCTCGAGGGCTTCTTTGAGCAAGATTTTGATAGGATCTCTTGCCCCCTCATCCTTCTTTTCATCCACCATGGGAGGTAGTCGGGATTTGCAAGGCTAGTCTTGCAAAGGTTCGACCAGTTCAAGCCTTAACTCCTTATATCTTGACCTCCTTGGGGACATGAAAAGAAAAACAGAGAAAAAGTAGACTGCTCTGATACCACTGATTCGGATTTATACAGGAATGCAACAAATTATAGAGATAACCATAAATGCAAAGATGTAATGGAAATAATACTTCATTTCATTAATGTAAAATACTGAAATATGCTTACAAATAGAAATGGAAATAAACTAGCTAAGGCGATGGTAGGTTATCTTTGAGAAGAGATGTGGTGGCTACATGCCTCTGTACTGCGTTACAATGATGCTCGAAGGCCTATTTATTGTTGAGAAACAATGGAAAACCCTAAACATCCAAAAGCCTAACCCTAGAAGATGAAACGCCAAACTGTGGACCTCGTTTGGGTAAATTGGTACATCAACTTCCCAGGGTCATAACTTTGGCACCCGATCTCTGTTTGACACGTAAAATATCTCGTTAGAAAGATATATCCAAGAATGATAACTTTGGAAACAGAAACATTCATTCATAAACCCATGTTGCTCCCAGATTTCCAAAAAAACGTCTTTTAGGTCCTCAAAACGGCTATTAGGGTCCCACCCTAACCCCCTTATTCATGTCATGGGATCACGTCATAGTCAAGAGTCAATAAAGCCCATATTAATATTTGTAAGTGGTTAACCCGCAATTAATGAAAGGACCACAGTTAGTTGCAAATGGGCAGTAGTATTAAATAAAGGGTAAATGGGCGGTAGTATTAGATAGATGGTATTAATAAAACCCACGGTATTGACCCGTGGTATTGCATGTATGAGTCATATATAAAGGATAGAGACTCCCTGCGAGAAGTATCGTGTCTTGTTTTGTAATCGAGCTCTGCTCTATTGGAGGTTGCCCCCTCGAAGAGGCCTGTGAACATTTCTCTCTGAGTAATAAAATCATTGCTATTCTGTGTTCTGGGTATATTTTCTTCGCATATTCTGTGTTCTTGGTATTTTTTCTCGCATATTCTCTGTTTGGTATTACTTTGCAGGATAAGAAGCATAACAATGCCTAACCACTTGTCCTACTTAGTTTGTGTTTCTCAACCAATTAATTATTAATGTTCCTTTATACCAATATACACCCATACACATTCATTATCATCAACAATTATACATGAAGAACACAATTGCACAGTATAAAGAGAGGGGAAACTCCCTGAACAATGAGTCTACCCGAATTCAATATATTATACAACTTTACAATGTTTACAATGCTTTACAAGTATACTTGGGCGGGTGCACCCTCACACGAGCTTCCAACTACACTCCTCAACCAAACTTTGTTTACTGATGCACAACAGGCAGGCGACCTCACCCATGTCACCCTACGTTTCCTCCTGCACGACGGTCGGGCGACCTACCCGAGTCACTCGAGTCACCTTCACATGACGGGCGGGTGACCTACCCGATTCACCCAAGACAGCCTTCGTGTTTCTCCTTACACAGCGGGTGAGCAACCCACCTGAGTCACCACTCGCGCTTCTTCACAGAACGTCGGGCACCTCCACACCAGTGCCTTCACCGATAACCAACTTCGTGCGAGTTCACCGTGTAAGGCCACCCAAGAGTGGGCACATTAGAGTTGCGCCTCTTGCTGCGGCTTTTACACCTCTTTGCACCTCTTCCTTTACCACCGAAGGACTTGCGTTCGATTGAATGACCTCCAAGCTCCAACGCCTTCGTTTACTTATACCAATGGTGGGGCGAGTCGCTTCCCAAGCTGACTCGCCTATTATGTGCCAAATGCCCTTTCTACCATCGCAAACTTCTCTTCGATTGTTGGTCGGCCAACAATCCTCGCCCAAGCTACTATGTGTTCAAGTTTGGCCCATGGGTTATGTTATCATGCTCCCCACACTATAAACAAGCCATCCCTCAACTTCCTCATGCACATTTTACCCATGTAACTTTGCACTTCTTTGTTGAGTTGCTTGCTCAGTTAACTTTTTTGTTCCAACAAGTCACACTTCACACAGTGGTTATGACTTCGGACCACAGGTCCTTACACAAGATCTCCGATTCGGCGAAAATTCATTCCACGGCCATCGCCACTTGAGCTACCGGAGACTGACTATTTTATTTTATTTTATAAGTTATAATATATTATTATTTTATTATTTATTGATAAGAATAATATTATAATAATATTATTATTAATAATAGTAATAATTAAACAATAAAAATTCATAAATAATAATTAAATAGTTAATTATTGTTAAACAATAATAATATTTTTTAATTAAATATTATAAATAAAATAATAATATGAAAATTAATTAAAAAACGGAGAGCTATGGGCGATGGTGGAGCATTTTAGGATTTCAATAGAACCATTCTGATAACCCTACAGGCATACTTGAGTGCGAAGGAATTGCAGCAACTTCATACAACATATATGCTCACAGGGGCCATGAGCGGAATCACAAGGGGGGAGAGATCCCCTCCTACCAGAATATAGTAGCAGGGGAATCCAGCCAACACGATGCAATAGTTGGCAGCAACAATGACTGTAGAAAAGGACCTCCAGTCTTGGGAGCTAAATGGCAAGCGGGGCTGGGAGGTAAATGTCTATCAAGGGCAGCTAAAAAACCAATATTTATCATACCAAATAATAAGTTGGAGGAATATCGAAAATACATGAAGGATCATGTCCTTATATGTAAATTTATCAGGGCTTAGGCAATATAGAAGGAACTGATCAAATTGATTCAAAAACTATGGCACCCAAAGGGTCACATCAATCTCAAGCTGGGAGAAAACGGGTCCATTACAATGATTTTCTCTAACCCAGAAGACAAGGATAGGGTTTTTGAGGATGAGCCCTATTTCTTTAATAATGCAAGACTCTTCATAAGACATTGGGAGGAATTCTATAACCCAGATCAATAAAAGTTACTTGCAACCCTAGTTTGGGTTCAACTTTTTTCCCTATCAATGGATTTCTCGGACCTAGAAATCTTGGAAGGGATTGGTAATTCTATTGGAACCTCTGCCAAAGTTGCAGAATTTTGATATATCATGTTGTATTTCTTCCTCTTCTTCATGAGTCATTCTAGAGCTCTCAGGTTGCCTACTAGGTTTTTGAATTTTCTTTCCTCGAGGCATCAATTACCGATAATAATGATTTACTATGCCCTTTTAATTCCTTCAAACTAATTTTTGAAACCAAGCTTATGCAAAAATTAAAAAAAAAACTACACACTTTTTTTCATTTTGTAGGAGCTCAATATTGAATCTGATGTATCCCTGTAATTTCGGATCATCTAGTTCTGAAATTGCGACCTGCAGTAGCCCTCTGCATCCTCTTTACAATGCCACCAGTCTGATCCAAATTGGATTCTCGAGGGAAAAGTTATGCCAAATCTCCCATAGTGACATGATTATAGACTAGTTCAGTAGAGCAAACTTGTAAGACGTGCCACGAGTCACTGTTGCGACCTTTGGCTCTGAAAACTATATAGAAGAAACTACAGTCCGTCATGTTTCTATACCTTTTTACGAAATTTCAATCCAATGCTCAGAGAGAAAGTTATGACGATTTTCCCCAGGTCACCTGTTTGGAATGTAATTCAGCAGTCTGCAAAAAGACCAACTTCCTCAGATCATATATCCACAAATATAGCACAAAAAGTTCTGAACTTCGTACCCAAGATTCAACGCGATGTCTTCGCAAATGGGTTGTTTTTGTAGCTTTTGAAACGTCACAGAAAACTTTTTATAGCGAAAATGTCACGATGACCTGTTTGGAGCAGCGAAACCCTAGAATCCAAAGCTCTAATACCAAATGTTATGAAACCAGCTCAAGAAAAAGATAGAAAAGATAGATCAACGCCTTAAAATTTAGCCTCTTCGAAGGGCAACCTCCTTTAAATTACATAAATGAACAATTCTTGGATTATTCAAATGAAAAAACCTCCTTTCTATATATAGGAGTCTAAGGAGTCACAATATAACCCAGCCGACCTAACAATAATAATATAAAGCCACAAAAATAACAATAGAGGGATTCTATGGGGCACAGTAATAACAATATGGCGACAATAGGGGCACAACAATGTTAATAAGGGGAAAAACTACAATAGTAATGGGGTAATCACTAGTATTATAGGGACCTAACATATCATGCTAAATTTTATTGGCCTATGCAGATGGTTAGGGTTATGACATTAAGGTATGAGTTGACATATTTGTGACATTGTGTTGTACTAATCTAGACTAATCATATATATGTGATTGTTATGCATGAACGACAAATGTTTATGAGCTTATGATGTGAACATGTTATTTAGTTACTTTTATGGACATCCTGATCTTATTTGTGCTTGAGCTTATGTGTTGTAAAATTATATCATGCTAATATAGATTTATTATGGAGACAATATAGCCTCCCTTGAGATACATTAAGGTATGATTTTTCTTATGTCGTATATTTGGTGCTTGATTGTTTGATTATGTTGTTTATTTGATGTTTGAGTGTTTGGTTTCTATTATATCATCTAGTTTATTTATCTAACATGGTACATTTATAGTTGGTTGAATGTTTTATGGATTGCATAATATGAGTATGTGTTCAAATGATCTTGTTTTAAGATGATTGTACTAAAACATATGTGTTGAGACAGTTGATATGTACTTGTGTGTAAGTGCATCATAGTTGTAGCATTATGTCTAATGAATATGAGTTGACTATGGATTATGACATGATTGTTAGTCTTGGTAAAGGTTGATTTCAAACTCATAGATATGATTGTCTTGATATTTAGAACATATGGTTGACATATGTGAGGAGTTTCAGGAAATATGCTTGGTATTAGCATGAAAAGGTAACAATTGATGTGTTTATATAACTAACATTTGGGTGATGTGATAGTACATAGTAAGCCTTGCTTGCAACAAGGTAAAAAGGTAAAAGAAGGAATTGGGAAAAAATTCCATTGGCTATGTTTGGAAATCCTAATTCCAAACGAATGAGTGCTTTACATAAAGGAAGTCTTCTTAACCTTGATATCATCTGAAATTATGTGGGTATGTGCTATATTCATGGACATGTACTTGACAAGTATATTTTCTAGTCTCTAGTTACAGGTGGATTTGTCAAGGGAATTGGAGTACCTTGAGAGATGATGTGGATCTGTTCAGTTACAAGGCAATGTGCTTGGCACAAAAAGGTAAGGTAAGAAGAGTATTGTTATGTTTAATTATGCACTGACAATTATGTGTTTATGGAAATACGATGCAGGGAGTTGCATGGAAGGAGAGGTTTCCATGAAATATTGAATAAGGCTTTGGTTGAGCTTTCCTTGGGAACCATGGGGATGAAGTCATGGTGTTTGTTGCTAGTCTTGTGCTTTTGGTCTTTTGGTGATTTTTTGTGCTTGACTATGGTTTTTCTTGTGTCTTGTGCATGGTCATGCCACTTTGTTTGTGGTGTCGTATTGTTATTGGTTTTCTCTTGCTTGGATCTTGTTATTGCGTTTAATGTTTTGAGAGTCTTGGGAATTGGTTGAGAAAATAGGAAAGTTAGTGGAGCTCAAGGAGAGCTGAATGAAATCCAGTAGGTAATGTAAGACTCAAATGAAGTCTTTGCATGTATAAGGGTATTTGAAGGCAATAATTGTTGGGTATACGACCAAAGTCCCACATTGACTAGAAGTGGGGAGGATCATGGGTATATAAGGATGGACAAATATCTCCATTGGTATGAGGCCTTTTGGGGGTAAGTCCAAAAGCAAATCCATGAGGGCTTAGGCCCAAAGTGGACAATATCATACCATTGTGGAGATATGTGGTGTCCAGAGTCCTTACAAGTGGTATCAGAGCCATGCCCCGAAGTTAGCCAAGTGGATGAATCCTCAGAATGCCTAACGAAGGTGGTTGGCCCTGGTAATATCACGATGGGATCCGTGGATGAGCTCGGCAGGTGGTGTGCTATGGATTCTTCATGGACGTGTCTTGGTCCCAACACGGTGAAGAGGAGTTGACCTGGGATAGAGCAAGCTCTCAAGGCAGGTGGTGTTCCATGTAAGGCGTGCGCTTCCAATGCATTGGAGCGGAGAATCCTGGTTGGTCGAGAGCGGACGGATGGATAATCTTTTGAGGGGAGACTCGATGGTCCTTTATTCGAGGGGAGGATTGTTGGGTATACGACCAAAGTCCCATATTGACTAGAAGTGGGGAGGATCATGGGTATATAAGGATGGACAAATATCTCCATTGGTATGAGGCCTTTGGGGGTAATTCCAAAAGCAAATCCATGAGGGCTTAGGCCCAAAGTGGACAATATCATACCATTGTGGAGATATGTGGTGTCCAGAGTCCTTACAATAATATGACAGTTGGTTGGAATGGTTTGGTCTATTAGTGTAAATGGAAAGTGGCAAGACAATAATGAGAAAGGTAACAAAAAGAGTAAAGTAAATGGATTTAAGGCATATATTCCTTAACTATGTTGGGAATGATTGTTCTGAAGTTGTGCATGGATACGTAGAGATCCCTTAACCCTGAACTTATGTTATCTGGTAATTATTTTATGGTTGTGTTTATGCTAATATATGCATGTATGTATGTATGTCGTTATTTGAAAAGGTCATTAGGGATCATGATTGTTTTATGTTGATTTTTATATGTATACATGTATGTATGTATGTCATCGACTGAGAGGGTCGCATGGGATAATTCTTGTGCAGGAATGATTCCTTATGGAGGAGAATGGCATGAAGAAGTTCATGATTATGAGGCATCAGATAGGAAGAGTAGTCATGAAAAATATGTGAGGTTAGTATCATGATAAATGTGCTTACAAAATGCTAGGATAAGCATGGATGGAAGAGAGACACGAAGCAATAGACAATGTGGTTTTCGCTATGTGGTACTACTGTCGTACATACGTTGTATATTTTGTACATGTTGCATCTGCGATGTTGTGCGCATGTGCTGTTGCATACATATAGTGGGTATACATGTTGTTTATTAATGCTATGTACAAAGTGGTATAGGTAGTGTTGTTTCAATATTGCATATGCAGTGTTGGGTATATATGGTGCTATATACATGTTCGATATGTAGTGTTGTGTACATATTATACTATGCACATGATCTACATGCAGTGTTGTATTCATATGGTGTTGTGCGCATGTTGAATATGTAGTGTTGTGTACATAAGGTGCTATGTACATGTTGTATATGCAGTTCTATGTACATATTGTGTTGTGTGCATGTTGTACATATGGTGCTATGTACATGTCTTTTTGTCTGCATGATTGTACAAGTGGTGTTATGAGCATGTTGTGTCGAGTACATGTTGTACATGTGGTGTTATGTGCATGTGGTGTTGTGTACATGTCGTGCATGTGATGTTGTGTACATGTGGTGTCGTGTACATGTCGTGCATGTGGTACTGTGTACATGTGGTATTGTTTCCATGTTGTACAAGTGGTGTAGTCTACATGTGGTGTTGTGCATGGCGTTGTGTACATGTGATGTTGTGCACACGTTGTGTAGTGGTGCGGTGTACAGGTGGTATTGTGTACTTGTTATATATATGGTACTAGTATACATGCAATATTATGTGCATGTTGTACATGTTGTGTTGTGTACATGCGGTATTATGTATGTACATGGTGTAGTCATGGTATCATGACATGTGTATTCGTTGTGTTGTACCCTGTGTACATATATGTCTTGTGTTGTACATCATGTATAGGTGTACGTATTGTGTGGTGGAGTACATAGGATGTAGGCATATGTATTATGTTGTGTTGTACACTGGGTGTAGCTGTATGACTTGTATGTCAGCTACAAGTGCATGTATTGCATGGTATTGTATATTGTGTGCGATTGTATGTGTGTGATGAACACTATGTGTATGTGTACATGGTTGAGGAGAAGGAACTGGGTGTTTTCCAGATGTGGAAATCGATCTAGAGTGCATACAAAATAAAGACAAAGGTATAAGCTAAGGATTGATTAAATGATAAGTATCACTATTTTACTCCAGTTTTATTATACATCTGATTTAGGATTCTAGTTTATGATGATTACATATGATCTATGATTTTGGTTTATGATGGTTACATTTGATTTATGATTTTGATCTGTGATAGTTGTGTTTTGAGCTAACCTGATGTGATATATTTATACATGATGATTTGGTCAAAGATGCTAGTTTGAATTGTTGTGATAGGAAGTAAACAAGATTGCAAGTGTACCTTATTGACGAGCTACCAATGAGGTAGGATTTAAAGTTATTCAATTTATTTTAATCTAATGGAATTTATGTGCTTGGTACATGAAGCACATAAATGCTCAGTTGGGTGGTTGAAATAAACTGTAAGCATTAGCACCAAGAACAAAATAAATTAAAATAGGCAGCAATAATAGTGTGATGGTAAAGCACTTTAGGATAAGGGCCATTATGGGACATTGGTACCTAATAGTGTCCATTGATTTACATGAGCATGCTATGACCGGTATGATTATTTTGAAGCATGTATAATCATTGGTTTTGTATCTTTCGATGCGAGGAAGCCTTGCCAATGGATGGATCACCCGAGATAGGGGATGTCGGGGAACTTGGAAGGTGAGTGATTGCATAGAAGGGGGTGACCAGATTGCCTGAGGGACTATGTAGCAGAGAAGGGAAGGTTGAGGATGGATTTTATTTGGTCATGAGAATTTCCATATGGAATCAAATGTACATTAGGAGTGCACTATGGAACAATGAGCCAATAATTGTTCACTGAGAGGACAATTGGCATAAGATTATAACGATAGACATTGGATGCAGCTTTGACTGTGGCAGTGGATTCTGGACTCCCTAGGAAGGAGGTGAATCCTGGAACCACTTTTGAGGGTGGAGGTGTAAGGCTCTGGATTTCTATATTGATTCATATAGGGATCATATCCTTTTATATGCTGGTTAAGAAAATGTGCATATGTATATGTGTGGTTATTGTAAATACCACAATGTGTTGTGTTATAAATCTGCAATATGCAATATGTTATCATGTTGTCATGATGTTTTTCTTTTGAGTAGGTCTTTCATTTTAAATACTACAACGAGCTAAGTTTTAAAGCTCCATTAGGAGTATGTTTGCTTTTCAGCTATTTTGTTGAGGTCTTGGTGTGGTTTAACATCTGAAAATTTATGAAACGTGGTCCCTGGAATAAAAGAGAAGGTTGTAGCCTTCTGTAGGCTGACACCTATGTACTAGTAAACATATCAGCTAGTACAAGAGACAGGACGTTGTAGCTCCCTTCCAGGAGAAGATAGAGAATGAGAGCAGGTTGTAGCCTTTTGCAGGTAGAAGCCTCCGTACTAGTATAATTCTGCACCAGTACAAAAATTGTAAAAAGAAGTTTCTTATTATTAAAAAGATAGATACAACTGCAGTAGGTGGTTTTCACCCACATTGGGTTTCCACCTTATATCTTGTGTTCATAAGTGTGATTGTCTGTTATGATTTACTATACCTGGTTACTATTTATATGATCCTGATGCACTGATTAAAGATCAAAATATGATGAGTTAACTGAATCACAAGTTTGCAGGATATACACTAGTTGCCTTAATCATAGTTACGTATACACACGAGTTCCATTAACTGAAGTAGCGTATATAAATCTGATTATGGAAATGAAAAATTATTGACTTTCTAATATTTATTCACCCCCCCCCCCCTCTCAGTATTTTTTTCTACAACTTTTTGAAAAATATAAGGTAGAACTCTAACATGTTCTAAATCTAGGAGGAAGAACAACTCATTAAAAATGATGGATGGAATTGTTTGATGATGAAATTGCAAGAAGAGTGTAAAAATACAAAAAGGTTGAAGTTTGATATGGGGTGATGTTATTAGGAGGTGAGAAACTCTATCACGAAGATAGAATATGAAAGAGTGAAGCTCAGAAATGATATGATGATGTAAGATGAGGGAGCCCTGTAAATACTACTAAAGATCTCCATAAAAGAACAAGAAACTGAAAAACCAGAAAAAAAAAATAAAGTTTATGATTGAAGTCTCCCTAGTTGAGAGGGAGAAAGGATCATATCCCTGTCTGAGAGAAATTCACGAGGGACACCATATTATCCATGTGTCATGCACTGGTCTAAGACTAATAGTCATAAGTCTTTGTGAATTAATTGGTAGGGATAATGGAGGATTGGATAAGCATATAGGTACCAATAATCCTTGAGAATCTGGGATCCAAGATAGGTAGTCCCATGGACCGACACTACTTGAGAATTAGGCATTGTATCCAATATAAGAGTGTGTAGATATTTCTTGTAGATTCAAAACTGCTAATGTAATTTTCTAAAACAAAAGACTTGAATCTACTATACTCATCAACGAAAACAACTTTAATGGTTGAGAAATCACAACAAAAACATTAGAAAATATTCAATCACATATGCTCAGATATTTATCTAGGGGCTGCTCAAAACCCCATCCTATTTGTATTGCATTAATAAGAAAATAGAGAAGAACTATAATGCTTGCTCGAGGTCGAGTACTCTCCGCACTAGTATAGTCTATCTCATTGCTTCATAAAATAGCTATGGGCAATACTTAACCAACTTCCTGCCTTCCCAAGTCCCTATTTCCTAGCACTTTTTCTCAAGGAATTATCCCCCTATTAATTAGGGAAATTCCCAACCATAATTATGCAATCCATGTAGGCCCTTCTCTGACTGCATGTACCACCTGTACAATTTCGAATTGTCTAAGACTCATATTATAGTACCCTTGAAATCCCATATCATGGGTAACTTGAGTTATCTCAATGCATCAATTATTATGGGTTGATTGATGAGTTAAATTTTTTATCACAAGTGAACACATACCACTACGAGACCTTCCACTAGTTCCTAATGAGTCAGAACTAGTTAAACTCACAATAACTCAAATTAATCAAAACAATTTTCTAGTAATTAGAAATCAATCATAAATAAACATAACTCATGTATATCTGACTCAAATTAACTTATTTAACTTAGTAATAAGTTCCATATCACTTCATGATCAGAATCTAGATCAGGGGCAAAAATTAGCTCAAAACTCAAAGTGCTCGAAATCATACGAAACTTGAATGATCATCCGTCTCATCAAAATGATCCCAATGCAACTCATTTCATTAAAAAAGGAACTCGTATGAGGATGTTAGATCCTATTGAATGTTTCACTAAACATGCAAAATTTTGAAAAAAAAGGTCGACTGGGCATCTGTACAACCCAATCAGCAAGGAGATTATTCCTTGGAATATAGCTATATAGGTGGATGAATCATATGTTGACAAGTGGCATCTAGGTATTGGGAAATTGTTGATGATATGGACCAATCGAAATGCAACATGTGGCAAGCCTGAAGGTTACCATGTGCCCCTACAGTGGTGTATTAAAATTTTTATGGAGGCATTGAGGTTCGACCCCGTGACCTCCCCTCCATAGTGCACACATCTTAACCACCTCCGCTACACATTAGTTCTTACCCATATAGCTAACCACATGTATTTCAGTTCTATTTTAGTTACAATTGGTGGTTAGGGAGGGCCAGCCTATGGGCCATCCCTCCCCATGGGAACAAACCGACCCACACAGTCACGGTTAACGTAACTAGTGGCTCCAACACAAAGTTATGAGCCCAATGGTTAACACACCCATGTGAACACATCAAACAAACATGTAGCGATCACATTCTATACTAATGGTAGCTTCAATGAACTCCAAACCAGAGCATGTGACCACCATTATCGAGATCGCCAACGATCTCGCTAATGGTTAGCCCTAACTTCTCGGGTTTTTCACTAACCACATCCATGTGACCACGTTCAGGAGACCATGAGCAATTAAAGTCAATGGTTATGAAAAATTGCGCAATAATTTTTTTAAGCATGATTAGTGCTAATTAACCTAACTTAACATTAATTAAACCAATATTTAACCCACAGTTAATTCG
This sequence comes from Pinus taeda, assembly GCA_000404065.3. Classification (NCBI taxonomy): domain Eukaryota; kingdom Viridiplantae; phylum Streptophyta; class Pinopsida; order Pinales; family Pinaceae; genus Pinus; species Pinus taeda. The sequence goes on from APFE030427793.1 coordinate 173,160, forward strand.
ACAGTAAATTCAGTAGTCCACCAATTTCGGCCCTTCCACTAAATTTAGTGGCCCTAACTGGAGTTCTTCCAGATTTGGAGGAGGATTTGTAGGGAAAGTTAGTTTCTCTCATAACTGGAGCACGTTTCGACCAAACGAGGATCATAAAAAGGTATTCTTAGCTAATTTCAACATTCTCAATACAATGGAATAGGTTTTAGGAGTAGTGGGACACTTCGATATGTGATTTTTCCACATTAAAGTTTCAGGATGCCCAAGGCCACCAGGGGGGAGGTTGTGAACAACTGTGGTCCATTTGTAGAGTTTGGAGAGTCAAATTAGGGCTTTGGAATGCTCTAAGTCCATTGAAGCAGATATTAGGAGCTGTAGAGTAATGTAAACTGTAATTTTTTCCATTTTTTTCAAATACAGAGACCCAAGCCATGGAATGTTGGGTTGTGTTATATTCTTTCCATGACTAACGGGGGAGTTTAGAGGGGGTGTGATAGCCCCCTGTAAGGGGGTATGCAGGGGTATGCAGGGGTATCCCCTATGGTTTTTTTCGAACCCTATATTAGCTATGGTTTTGTGCATGTATTTTGCACATGGTTTTGGGTGCAATGGTTTTCGATCGATGGTATTATGTAGATCTAGTCAAGGGAAGTACGATTATGCTCTAATCTAGGGTTAATGGATCCTGGGGAAAATATTTGTTTATATTTGTTTTATATGTTATGATCTCGCCTTTTTTATTTTCTATTTTTTAGAATTCATATGCATTTAATCTATGTATGCGGTTAAAACCTACATGGAAGCTAGACCAAGGAGATGTAGCTCAGGAGGAGTGAACTCCTTTACCAAAACACTGTGATAACGGTTTTTCTTGATGGTTTGTTGTTCATTTACTGGTGGATGTTTAGCATTTGTATTTTATGCTATATTTCTTATGAATGACACATAAAACTTGACATAATTTTACCTATTTTCATTCACAAACACCTAAGAAAACCTATGCACATGCATCCATACAAAAGAATTTGTCTTTAAATCTGAAGTTGAAACTAACACTGCAAAACTAACATTGAGCTACATATGAATTTGTATCATAGAAAAGGTTTATTTTCTTTATTTCTTGAGACTTGTGCAAGGAGAATTAATAGTGTGCAAGTTTATGTGATGGCAGCTTCAACAAGTGATGTCTCTAATCTCTCTTCCTTAGCAAGATGATTTGATGAAGAGATGTTGAAAGAGTTTTTCATCATGAGATCTATAGTGCAAGAGATGATTGAAGATAGGAAGGAGAAAACTATACTTCTAGAGGAGTTGATGGCCATGAATCAAGAGAAGAAAGAGCTTCTTGAAAAGATGCATGCGATGGAGATTTTACTCCATGGTGCCAAGGAAAACCTAGCCAAGTATGTGCATGAACATGAGGTATGCAATTCAAGTTTATCTTCAATTTCCTCTCAAAATGAATGTTTTGGTGCTTTTGAAAGACACACTCGAGGAATAGGGTTCAAATTGTTGATGAATATGGGCTATGAAGGCAGAGGGTTGAGCAAACATGCACAAGGCATAGTTGAGCCAATTTTTGTTGAGGAAAGGCCTAGGTATTTGGGTCTTAGTTATGGAAAAGATGATGGAGAATGCTCCAAAGACAAGAAGGCTCATGAAGGTGTTCCAAGAGGGAGTTTATTTAGATGTTCATATCCTTAAGCTAGTGAATTTTTTGTTCATGAGGATTGAAAAATTTGTATACCCAATTTGCAAGAAGATTGTCATAAGCATGAAACGAGTGGAAATGGAAAAAAAGAGGATGATGAATGCTCTAAGATCATTAAAACCATTGTTGGTATTCTGAAGAGAGCCACTACCTCATCAAATTCACCTCCTCTAGAAAAAAACAAAGGTGAATGTGCAAGGTATAAATATACATTTAATCAAGTTTATTTTGATTATGATAAACATGGTAAATCTTCACATAAGAATTGGAGAGAATTTACATGTTCTTTTTGTGGTTTAAATAACCATAATGTTTCAATATGTTGGAAGAGAAAGGCCACATACAGGAAACTTTCAAAGAAAAAATGACAGAAAACTAGAGGTCCATTAGATAATGGAAACCATGTTGCAAAGAAGATGAAATTGTTTTGCGCTCATTGCGATAAGCAAGGTCATATCATAGACAAATGTTGGACTCTGTATCCAACAACTCATCCACAACATTTGAAAAAGTTGGAGAGACACTTTGGCATGAATGAAAAATAGGATTCCATAATTGATGTGGGTCAATATGATTCACAAGATGATGTACAAATGAAAGAAGCGCCATTGAAATGTTTGGTAAGAGGTGGTTTGATTTCTTAACCAAATAAGGCTTGCATTTGTTTTGTTGATAAATGTGATTATTTGCTTTAAAAATTCATTTATTTTCCTTATGAATGTGTTACTTCTTTATTGAAAGTATGTTGTAACTTGTATAATGAAAGATGTTGAAAGTGGAGTTCTATTTGACTCACTTAAATTCAGCAAAGAAGACAATTTTTGGTTACAATTTTGTATGTGAATTCATTTCTTTTGAAAGCATTCTTGATCTTGCATATTTTCTCCAAGAAGGTGTGTGAAAGTTGAGTATGTTACTCACTTCATTTGCAGCAAATTTCTCATTCTTGATGTTGCATATATTCGCCAATAAGGTGTGTGAAATTGGGGTATGCTACTCACTTCATTTGCAACAAATTTGTCAATTCAGCTCTTTATGTACCCATAACTGTTTTTGGGCTTATTGTACTTGTGTTTGTACTTATGGGAGATTTGAAGAATTGTACACATGCATGAGTTTGCGTGTGTGTGAACAGTGGCATTGTTTCTAGTTTCATTGTGTTTGGATACATGCATGAGTGTTGACTTGTGTCGATTTTTGTCACATGTATGTCATATCGACTAGGAAGAGTTGATTTTATCGCTAAATATGAAAGGGAGATGTTGATGGATTGTTGCATGAGATGTGAAATTATTATCGTTTATGTAAAGAATCGTCAAGTTGTTGTACATGCTTATGATTGGCTTTCAAGTGATGTCAGTTAATTGAAGAAGAATGTTTTGTTGACTTATGTTTAGTCGATGATGTTGGTTGATTTGTGTTGTTAATAGTTTTGTACACTAAGATGCAAGAGTACATGGTGATGTTACATGATGTGACAATTGTTGCTTTGAAGGGGAAAAAGAAGAGGCCGTTGATTTGCATTTCTTGCATAATGTGTTTTTCCATTTAATGAATGTATTTGTGACAAGATGTTTTAGGATTTTGGAAGGTCCATTCTTGAGAAAGATGCTCATGCTTAACCTTCATTCTCAAATCATGACATGAGAAGCATGTTGAACTAGAAGATGATAGAGGCAAGAAGCAAAAGTGGATGATATGCCAAAACATTACACCCATTGTAGACCATTTGTATGTGTTGATGGCAAGATTCTCACTATCAAGAAGTTAGAGCCCATTGACTCTTTCACTAAACAGGAAAAATTAAAAAAAAATTTGCCTGGGAAAATGTACAACCCAGTCAGCAAGGAGAATATTCCTTGGAATATTCTTGTACAAGTCGGTGAATCGTATGTTGACAAGTGGCATCTAGGCATTAGGAAATTTGTGATGTGATGGAAAAATCAGAGGGAAACATGTGGCAAGATGGAAGTCTGCCATGTTCCCTACAGTGATGTATTAAAATTTGTATGGATGTGTTGGGGTTTTACCCCATGACCTTCCCTCCACAGTGCACACGTCTTAACTAGCTCTGCTACGCATTAGTTCTTACCCATATAGCTGATCGCATGTATTTAAGTTTTATTTAGGGTATGATTGGTAGTTAGGGAGGGCCATCCCTCCCCATGTGACTGAACCAACCCACGCGGTCACGGTTAACGTAACCGGTGACTCCAACACAAAACTATGACCCCGACGGTTAACACACCCATGTGAACACGCCAAACAAACACGTAGTGGTCATGGTCTATACAAACGATGACTTCAACAGACTCCAAACTTTAGCATGTGACCACCATTACGGAGATCGCTAATGGTTTAGCTAATGGTTAGTCCTAACTGCACAGGTTTTGTGCTAACCACATCCATGAGACCACATTAAGGAGACCGCCAATAGTTAATGTTAATGGTTATGAAAAACTGTGTGATAATTTCATTAAGCACGATTAGTGCTAATTAACCTAGCTTAACATTAATTAAACCAATAATTAATCTGTAGTTAATTCGGCAGTAAATTCGAGGGTCCACCAATTTCAGACCTTCCACCAAATTTAGCAGCTGTAACTGGAGTTCTTCCAGATTTGGAGGAGGATTTGTAAGGAAAGTCAGTTTCTCTCATAACTGGAGCATTTTTTGACCAAATGAGGATCAGGAAAAGGCGTTATTACCTAATTTTGACATTCTGAACACAATAGAATAATTTTCAGGAGAAATGGGACACTTCTATATGTTATATTCCACATTGATGTTTTAGGGTGCGAGGGCCACTAGGGAGGAGGTCACCTCCAGAACAATTGTGGTCCATTTGCAAAGTTTGGAGAGTCAGCGTAGGGGTTTTGGAATGCTCTATGTCCATTGAAGTAGACTTTAGGAGCTGTAGAGAAATGTAAACTATACTTTTTTCCATTTTGAGAAAATACAGATGCCCCACCATGAAAGGTAGACCAAGGAGATGTGACCCTGGAGGGGTGAAATGGTTTATCAAAACAATGTGTCCAATATTTTTCTTGATGGTTTGTTGTTAATTTACTTGCTTTTGTTTAACACTTGTCTTTTATGTTATTTTTCTTATGAATGACACATAATACTTGACATAAATTTACATGTTTTGATTCACAAACACCTTATAAAACCTATGCACATGAAGCAATTGGCAAGCATTTGTCTTTAAATATGATGTTGACAATATGCTAAAGGTTTTCATATTCTTCACTTTTGGTGAATCCCAATCTGGTGAGAGATTTATCAATCCTGGTGTACTAGGAATGGGGTTCTTATTTCAATTCATATAGTGCTTGCTTGAGTCTGCACACATGTGACTCTTTGTTGAAGGTCTAAAATCCTTCTATCTACTCAATTTACACCTCCTCCTATATCACACCATTGAGGAATGTTGTCTTCACACACATTTGATGGATCTTCCATCCCATATGTACCACAAGTGCTAGAATTGATATGATTGAAGAGTACCTTGCTATTGGACAAAAGTTCTTCTCAGAATCAATTCCCTCCACCTGAGAGAACCCCTTCCCCACAAATATTGCCTTGTATTTCTCAATTCTTCCATATGCTACTTGCTTCACCTGTAGATCCACTTGGAACCTACCATTGTCTTGTCGTTTGGTCTTGGGACTACTTTCCAAACACTCTTTCTGATTAGGGAATCATATTCCCCTACCATGGAGTCAACCTATTGTTGCCACAACTACCACCCTATTTAAATATGCCCTGATAGCAAATTTTAAATGGGCCCCCTACAAGTCTGATATATCATCTCTCTGAATGCTCCTTTTCATCCTAGTAATTTTAACTCTATGAAGGGCCCAATCTTCCATTCACAAAGGGGTAAAGCCCTTACACCAATCCCTTTCTTAAGCCCTTCATTCCTATGTTTATCGAGATTTGTTTAACCCCTCAAAACCCTCATCACATTATTATTCCCACCATAATGCCTTATGGAAAAAATCCTTGACAAAGCATGCATAACCCCTTTTCGAGGCCTATCCCAATAACACAAGGCATTCATGGATTTTGTACTTGACGGGTTTTATTAACTCAAATGTATTCATTTCGGGTCCGAAGCCCATCATAGATCGTTATTGGCCCAGCCCCAAAACCATGTGTATAAATAGCGCACGCTCGTCTCCGGACCCACCAGCCCTATGAACTGCATTGTATATATTGTCGGGTCCAGCACCAATCACATATCGCATCTCGGCAAAGCCCCGGGTGTTATACATATTACATGTAGCAATATAGCGGATACGCCAACCTATCAAATACGATACATATATTTTCGAGTTCGGAAGCCCTGTCGCACATCGCAATCAGCCTAAGTCCGGGGCCGCATCACATATCGCATATCGGCGGAGCATTGGCCTCATACACAGTGTGCGTGGCGATGTGGTAGATCTGCCGATTTCTATGAACTTGAGCGTATAACATTTCAAGTTCAACGTTATGGCTGGACATGGTTTTCCCGTATATTCCTTTGTTTCTAAAAAATATTGAAATCTCGATTTTCAAAGGCAAGACTATATAGCGGACCCACTGGCAGTATCTATATATATATTATATATATATATATATATATATATTATAATATATATATATATATATATATATATATATATATATATATATATATAATAATATATATATCTGTGTGTGTCGCTTTCGGGTCTGGGGCCATCACATATCACATATCAGTAGAGCCCTAGGCTCATGATATTAGGATATGTGATATGTCAGACCCAAAAACACATTCCAAAATAGTTACCCTACACGGAGGGGATACTTGGAAAGAGATTCATAATCTCGAAAGAACAAGGGTTAAAATACAGAGAAAAGAGCTGACCTACATTGCATCAAACCTAATTCATATTTATCAAAACCCTTTGCATTATTTTCTCCATACATTAGTCCTGATGATGAGTCCGGGTCTAGACTCGAAACGTCGACAGATATAAAGATGGGCACTGTGGAAATTCCGAATTCCTCTCAGAAACCACACCACAGTAATCTACAATCCAAAATAGTTACCTTACACGAAGGGGATACTTGGAAAGAGATTCGTAATCTCGAAAGAACAAGGGTTAAAATACAGAGAAAAGAAGTTGACCTACATTGCATCAAATCTAATTCATATTTATCAAAAACCCTTTGCATTCTTTTCTCTGTACATCAGTCCTGATGATGAGTCTAGGTCTAGACTCGAAACATCGACAGATATAAAGATGGGCATTGTGGAAAATCCGAATTCCTCTCAGAAACCACACCACAGTAATCTACAATCCAAAATAGTTACCCTACACGGAGGGGATACTTGGAAAGAGATTCTTAATCTCGAAAGAGCAAGGGTTAAAATACAGAGAAAAGAAGTTGACCTACATTGCACCAAACCTAATTCATATTTATCAAAAACCCTTTGCATTCTTTTCTCCGTACATCAGTCCTGATGATGAGTCTGGGTCTAGACTCGAAACGTCGACAGATATAAAGTTGGGCACCGTGGAAAATCTGAATTCCTCTCAGAAACCACACCACAGTAATCTACAATCCAAAATAGTTACCCTACACGGAGGGGATACTTGGAAAGAGATTCGTAATCTCGAAAGAACAAGGGTTAAAATACAGAGAAAAGAACCTGACCTACATTGCATCACACCTAATTCATATTTATCAAAAACCCTTTGCATTCTTTTCTCCGTACATTAGTCCTGATGATGAGTCTGGGTCTAGACTCGTCGACAGATATAAAGATGGGCACTGTGGAAAATCCGAATTCCTCTCAGAAACCACACCACAGTAATCTACAATCCAAAATATTTATAAGTACCGATATATAACATTTGAGGTCTAGTTTGAGTGATTAGGGCGAGGTTTTCCTTGTTTTTATGTGTTTTCCAAATTTCCCGAAATAACAAAGGGATTGGATTTTCAGTGTAGAAGGCAGAGCTTGTGCTTTATATGAATATTTATGTTATATTGTTCATAATCATGAAGCTAATGATGGCTATCTCCGCAGGTGAGAAGCAAAAGACAGAGGAGTAGATTCAAAGAGCCATATGTACAGAAGCATTGGGTTTGAAGGTCTAGTCTCAAGAAGGTTAAACATCATGCATAGATTAGGATAGCTAGGACTAAATTAGAGTAGTTAGAGGTAGTATAGATAGGATCTAATGCATAGAAGTTAGTTGTTTTATATTTTTCGATCTAATTGAAGTCTTCCTCCCAGAAGCAACCTTTTGACATGTTCAAATAGTTTAACGGGTCCCTTAAAACCTATCGGAGCTAGCCATTCCAAATGAAAGAAGGTCTAATTGGGGCTTGGGATCGGGTTAGTTCCCTTTGTTGGCATCGTGCATATTTCCCATGTCAACAAATTGGCACTAGAAGGAAGGCCTGAACCGCCCTCTCCATCTTTTCAAGATTTCATCTATAAGTGCCACCCATTGATTCAAAAGGATTAATGTATGGATCGTAAAGGTCGGAGAGATCCTGTCACACATTTGAAAAAGTCTCATTTTGAAGAAACAAAGGCCCCTCTAAGTCCTGTTTCCAGGTCACCCAAGGAAGAGAGACTGTGGGAATATCCTGTCATTCAAGAACAACCTGTTAGAGCACTTACTCACGCTTACGCTTGTTCCCTCTCTTAGCTTCCCATCTTTCACTCCTTACCTCCGAAAACTAAGAGAAATCCAAGGATATTTACCTTGAGCGAAGATACATAAGAAGCCACTTCTCTCGAAGACATTGTGCTAGAATCCTTGCAAAGTATCAACACCCCTTGGGCAGAAATTCATGAGGATTCCCCTTCTAAAGGTAAATTCTCGCTTGATTTTGAGAATCCTAACGGAGAAGCCTCCAACCAAAACTTCCCTATTCATAGTATGGCCAATATTCCCCCTCTAGGTGGGAATCAACATCCACCTCCTCCTCCGAGCGGGAATTAACCCCAACCTCCTCCAGGAGCACTTCGTCCCTGGTTTGCATAGGATGTTGTAGCGATACCCAAGCAGTAGCATCCCTTACCCAAAAATACAGAAAGAGTGTTACCCAATTTCGACCCTGAGCAGGGAGATACCACTAATAACCATATTCACTCTTTCTTCCTATCCTTGCATAGGTTGGGGGTCACCGATGAAGATGTGGTGTGCCGCCTATTCTCTTTTACTTTGGCTGGTGCATCCTCCACATGGTATTTCAGATTGAGAGTAGGGTCAATCACCTCTTGGGATACTTTTCAGCAGGCCTTTTTAGACAAGTTTGGTGATGACAAAACACCTGCAGCCTTAGTCTTAAAACTATCCCATCTGAAAATAGAAACCAAGGAGAAGGTTAAGGATATTAACATCCAGTTCAACACCTTGTTCAACAGGATCAAAGCCACCGCTAGACCTACTAAAGAGGTGCTAATGGAATTATATATCTCTGCTCTCCCTATCCCTATAGCGATGTGGGTTAAAAGGAGTAATGTGCAAAACTTAGCAGGTGCTATCAATGAAGCAGTGAAAGTTGAAAATGAAATGATCAGCCTCATAGCATTCCACCCTACAACTAGAGAAAAGAAAGCCTCTCAAACATCCAAGAAGAATAATGGAAATGATAACAAAGGGGCTGAAACTAAAGAAAAGGAAACCATAGATGTGGAAGGGTTGCATCGAATCATTAAGAAACTTACAAACACAGTCATTGATATGAAAAGGAATCATGGAGAGAGTACTAGTGGTAATGGAAGAGACTATAACAACAAAAATCCCTTCAAGCCTTTCTATCATAAGAAAATAGGTGGTGGTCATGGCCAGCTTGCATTGCCTGCTCCACCTAATGAAGGGGCATTAAACACAGAAGAGTTTTCTCTTATTATACTTAACAAAGAAGAACCTGTACTGGAGCTCGAACCAGAACAAGAAGATGAGGAAGGATACCAAGTAGAAGAACCCTCGGAGGAGGAAACCCAGATCAATGTGCTGTGGGATTTCCATATTGATGAGAATGACGATGAAGGAGATAACATTGTGGAAATAAACGCTAATGAAATCCACACGTGAAGTAAAGGGTCATTCCCAGGTGCAATAAAACCCATAGACCAGACCAAGCAAGATGCTCACCCTGTGAAAACATCCACTCCCGAATTTTTTGTTCGAAAAGATAGATCTGGTGGTGATTCTAGGAATACCCGAGTTGCAAACCATCTAGAAAAGGATAAGACATCTCCCACTACAACTAAGGCTACTCAACATGGTAAACTCCCACTTAAAAATGCCAAGAAAGGTATGTTTACTCTGCCCTGTCCTATTTATAACATTGATTATAATATTGTGGATGATCTCAAGAAGTCGAGGGCTAATATCACATATTTTGACTTATTAAAATTAATGCAGGAAAGAGATTTGCTGTTGAAAGCTATGAATGAGAAGAATTGCAAAACCCCCACCACCTCAAGCATCCAAACCAAGAAGAGAATGTCCAAACTTGTTAGTATGACTAGCACAACCCAAATACCATCATCTATGGAGGCCACATTATCTAAAATTATTTTAAAGCCCCAATATGTCAGTGCAGCCAAGACAGGGAGGAAATCAAGATTTATGACTCCACCCTTCCTTATCACATTCGAAATCTTCAACATGAATGTGCATAATTGCTTGGTAGACTCTAGCACCTCATCCACTATTATGCCTTACGTTGTTTCTAAAAGACTTCAGACAATACCCGATAAAACTGAAACTCAAATTATGCAGTTGAACCAAACGAATGTGAGAGTTATTGGGTCTCCTAAAAGATGTGTTGATTCGAATGGCTGCCAAGCCTCAATACACTCAAGTCATTGACATAGTGGCAGTGGATATACTTGAGGCTTATGGGATGCTTCTTAGTAAGGACTGGTCATCAAATCTAAATGGATATTTCTCAACCGATTGGTCCCATCTTTTATTGCCTCAGAGGGGAAAAAGTGATATGCTAAGAGTGTACCGAGAAAGATACATGAAGTACATGGTAATGGAACCAAATAGCCCCAATGAACCTGTAATGTTCTATAAATCTATCCTTGGGAATTACAGTTGTGATGTTTATGCCACAGAAACCCGTTTCTAGGAGTGCCATGCAGAAACAGTCAAGGAGGCTTTAACAAACACATAGTTGGAAGAAAGAATTAAACACCCCCATAATCCAACTAATGAATTACCTTGTATTATAGTAGATGATATGACTAATTTCATAGGAAGTAGTTCTTTTAGCATAACATTAGATTTTATTTTGGGACACTTTGCTTTGATGATTCTAACTGTCTTGGAAGTGCAAGCACTAGGAGCATTTTCATTGGCCCACCAGGGAACCAATGCCTGATGGCCAGCCGGTTGGAATGCGCACACACCAGTAACACAGAAGAACATGAAGGCTTGATGAAAGGCCTTGAGAAGAGCCATTGAAAGGAATATAAAAAATATCATAGTTTTTGATGACCCATAGATAATGGTGAACCAGGTAAAGAAAAGGATACACTACAGTGCGCCACACCTGGTGAGGTACCAACATGAGGTATGAAGTTTAATTCCCAATTTCAATTCTTTCAATATCACATACATACCTCCAAAGTATAACCATGATGCTGATCTCATGGCTACTATGGTTATGAAACTTTTGCCTAATCTTAGATTAAATAGGAATAAATTTCATATTGAATTGACTTTTAGATCATCCGTAACTGATAACATCTCAAATTGGCAGGTGTTTGAAGGTGAGAATCAAATCCGTGAGTTCCTAGATTACGAAAAAAACTCAGAAACATAGCCATTAGCAAAAAGGAGCATGAAAAACTTATAAAAAAAAGTGAAGATGACGTGACATCTTTCATCGAGAAATTTATTTACTTTTCATCTCTCATGAGTGAGCCAACAGGTAAGCACACAAAATCACAACACTCATGGTTGAGCCCATTCCAAGTTGTGGAAAAAATTGGTCATGGAATTTACAGATTGAAAGCATTATAGGGAGAAACTGAAAAACTCCCTGTTAATGGCCAGCATCTCAAGAGATACTTCCAGTAGCCACCACATGGTGGTTACCCCCTGAGTAGGTTAGAGTTCATTTCATTTTTTTGCTAGTATAGTTGTATTCCCGTCCTTTCTTTTGTTTTCCGCAAAGTCCATTTTCCTGCTATGTTGAATCACATTCCTTTTCAACCAGCTGATGGTGGTCCTCCAGTCTCGTTCTACCTTTCAGAATTTCCCTCATTCACCACTCTTGGCCTTTCCCTTCTGCATTAACTTACTGATGATTCTGTTGTTCCTTAATCCATCATTTCCCTGCCAATCAAGCAACTTTCTATCGTCCCATGAGCACTTGAGAATCAGCGGTGGAATGAAAATGGAAACCCCTCATGGGCATCTGTAGGGAACTATGTGAGATCTATTGATAACTTGGGTATCTAGAGCATGTAAGGACATCTGTATAAAACAAAAAAGTGTAACTACCGCTAGATTGGCATGGAGGAACGCTGCATTTAAATAAATCCCACTCAGACCTAGCCTATAGTTGCTTGTAAGGTTTACAATCATTCTCCAATGGCCCCATCCACCATACTAAATGGTCCAATACCTGTTACTCACAAACAAACATCCTTTCATGGGCTAAGCTCATTGTCTCATACCTTGTGGAAAATCTAATTTTGCTCTAGTCCTTGTCCCTAAAACTAGAAGGACTTATCTAAAAAGAAATGAAATGTCAAGTCCTTGTGCCAATCTGGAAGGACAAGTTGTTTGGGAAGCCAGTTAGTGTAAGGAATATTGTTGGGCTCAGAGTATCGGTTGACACAGAAAGCCCAACCTTGCTTATGCGGTTTAAAAATATGGCATGATCCATGAGTGTTCCCCATTCAATCAATGAAAATATAACACTGAAATTCTCATATAAAGTGCAAGAAAAACATCTCTACATCAAGCTTGATGAGTAATACAGAGCTGAGGTACACACCTATACAGGTATGGAAAAACCAGCGAAATCCCCAAAGGGATTTTTGAAAGTGGGAAACAAGTAGAGGAAGGTCAATAAACCCCATAGTACTACCATTGGAGAATGCTTGTCGAAATCATATCTGTAAGTAGAAGCTATTTGTCTCTATCCCTTCTGAAGCGGTAATGTTTAAGTGGAACCCATGCCTGTCCATCTATATAGTTTTCATTTCAAGTTTATTTTAACATCTTGATGTCTAATTGATCCGAAGGTTATTTGGAAACAGAGATAACTGATTTACCCAGTGGTTCGCCATTTGTTGTGGCCACAACTACCACCCTATATAAACATGCCTTGATACCAAATTTTAAATGGGCCCCATATAAGTCTGAGATATCATCTCTCTGAATGATCCTTTTCATCCCTTTAATTTTAACTCTATGGAGGGCCCAATCTTCCATTCACAAAGGGATAAAGCCCTTCGACCAATCCCTCACTTAAGCCCTTCATTCCTATGTTTGTCAAGATTTGTTTAACTCCTCAAAACCCTCATCACATTATTATTCCCACCACAATGCCTTATGGAAGACATCCTTCACAATGCATGCATAATCCCTTTTTAGGGCCTATCACAATAACACAAGGAATTCATGGCTTCTAAACCCGATGGGTTTTATTGACTCAAATGTATGCATTTCAGGTCCAGAGCCCATCACATATTTCTATCGGCTCACCCCCAAAACCATGTGTATAAACAACGCACCCCTAGTCTCTGGACCCGCCAGCCCTATGAACCACATTGTATATATTGTTGGGTCCAACCCCAATCGCATATCGCATATCGGCGGAGCCCCGGGCCTTAGACATATTATGTGCAATAATATAGCAAACCCACCAACCTATCGAATACGATACATATATTTTTGGGTCCGAAAGCCCCGTCGCACATCGCAATCAGCCTATGTCTGGGGCTGCATCGCATATCGCGTATCAGCGGAGCATGGGCCTCATACAAAGTGTGTGCGGCGATGTGGCGGATCCGCTGATTTCTATGAACTTCAGCATATAACATTTCAAGTCCGATGTTATGGTTGGACATGGTTTTCCCGTATATTCCTTTATTTCTCAAAAATATTGAAATCTCAGTTTTCAAAGGCAAGCATGTATAGTGGACCTGCCAGCAGTATGAATGTATATATATATATATATATATGTTTTCGGGTCTGGGGCCATATCACATATTGCATATCGGCTGAGCCCTAGGTTCACGCATATTGCAATATGCAATATGCCAGGCCCAGCGATATTTATAAGCGTCAATATATAACATTTGAGGTCTAGTTTAAGTGATCAGTGCGGGGTTTTCCTTGTTTTCATGTGTTTTCCAAATTTCTCGAAAAACAAAGGGATTGGGTTTTCAATGTAGAGGGAAACGCTTGTGCTTTATATAAATATTTCTGTTATATTGTTCATAATCATGAAGCTAATGATGGCTATCTCTGAAGGTGAGAAGAAAAAGACGCAGGCGTTGGATTTGAAGGTCTGATCTCAAGCATTCCAAGTTGGAGCCCCATGCATTGGTGGTACAGTCTGAGAGCAAAGTTGGCCCAGTTTTCATCATGAGGAAGTGACACATAGCCACCCCTTTTGCCCGCATCCATTCACTTCTTCATGAAACTAATCGCTCCAACAGATATGCTTCCTACGTGGCAGTGGTTACACTGACGATTTTATCTCTATATACTCGATCTGCATATCAAAAGTAGTAGGGAAGATGAAGAGGCAGGGTAGACCCAGAGTCAAGAGCTTTTGCATAAATATTTCCTCTGAAGAGAAAAAAGGGCTTTTTGACTTTGAGAAGAACATTTTGATTTATTGTGAATAAAGGGGACTGTTTGGTTCAAGGAGGAGCCATAGTTTCAGACTCATTGTATTGTTTTGGATCAAAGTGTTGTTACTGGCATGAATGTAAATGTGATTTGTGTTTGGGCATATTGATGACTTACAGTTCACTATTAATATTGTTAAATTGAATGTGCTTCAGTTTCATGGTTAACTTGGGAATGGTCTCTGATTTGAAACTAAGTTAAACATCGGTTGCAAGTTTTAATTCCATGGAAGAATGTGGATTCCTACATGAGTGATTGGATTGAAATTTGGATTTAATACAATCCTGTCAATCTATGAATTCAGTGATTGATTCATTTGGACTTGAGTTTATGCATGATGTTTAACCTTCTTTATCACGCTCCTGCAGAACATATATGTGATGTTTAAACCTCTGTTTTATGCTCCTACATGATAGATTAGGATAGCTAGGACTAGATTAGAGTATTTAGAAGCAGTATAGATAGGATTTAATACATAGAGGTTAGTTGGTTTATATTTGTTGATCTAATTGAATTCTTCCTCCTAGAAGCAATCTTTCGACATGTTCAAACAGTTTACGGGGTCACTTAAACCCTGTCGAAGCTAGCCATTCCAAACGAAAGCATGTCTAATTGGGGCTTGCGATTGGGTTAGTTCCATTTGTTGGCATCATGAACATTTGCCATGTCAACGCAACCCACACTGGTTTATGCACTGATTCCTTGAATGAGGATGGCTCAATATCAACAAGCTCACTCATCAAAGTCATGTAGCTAGTGTATTGATCTGGTGACCTCTTCTTCATGCGTTGTGGTGTGGGTGTTCCCACATTCTATCTAACATCATGCACTAATATGTGAGCTTCTATGGTGTGCTTCCTTCCATCTCTGGATGGCTCTTCTTGAGTGGATGTTTGCGCTCCTTGTTCCTATTCTTGTGGTTGCTCCAAAACTTCCTCAGGTTCTTACGTTGTAGCCAAAATCTCATGATTTGAATGTAACTAAGCTCCCTCTAAGGATAACATGGCCCATGCAACTCTCATAATACTTTTTTTCTTCCTTTAACGCACCCCATACTACTATGGGTCATGGGTAACTGTTAACTCCATTTTAATGCCTTCTTTTGCACAAACTTTCTTGAACTCATTCAACACACATTCTCCACAATTATCACTCTTGAGAGCCTTCACTTTCTTGCCAATATCGTTCTCAACAAGTTCTTTAAATTCAACAAATTTGGAAAATATATGGTCTTTCTTTTGCATGAAGAATATCCAACGTTTTGGTGAGAAATCATCTATAAATATCACATAATACTCGTGCTTGGCCATGGAGGCTCTCAACAAAGTTCCACACACATCTTAGTGAATCCTTTCAAGGACTGCTTGTACTTTACTGTCCCACTCATTGAAGGTGGATTTTGTGTACTTTCTCAATGTACACCCTTTTCATGTATCTTGTTGATCTAGTGCACCTCTAGGAAGGTCTATAGAAATATGCTACATGATCTTCAAAGTGCCATGGTGCAAATTTCCCAATATTCTATCCCATAATTCACCGATGTCTCGGATCTACACCTTCTCTACTTTTTTTCTCAATGTTGCACAATCTTCCACATCTAATTTGTAGAGGTTCTTCACCTAAACCCTAATCCACTTCACTGATCCCATGGCAATGTGTCTAAAGAAATCCTTTCCTTGGCTAAATATCACATCATAACCACGGTCTTCCATCATAGAAATTGAAACACAATTCTTCTTTAGATCCAAAACATACATTACATCTTTTAATTTGAGAGGGGAGCTAGAATCCCTTTGAAAAGTAACTATTCAAATACTGATCGTGTTATACCTTCCATCATCTCCCATATCGATGTGCATCTAGAGGTTCTTCTCCTCCAAGACACTGAATAATTCTTAGTTGGCTGTCATATGGAATGAGGCTCCACTATCTAGATTCCACACACTATCCAACACCATGTTCACCACACATGCAATGACGGTCAAATCAAATTCAAATAGTCATGTTAAAGCTTCACCTGTCTCTCCTCCTAAGGGATTCTTACCCGCCTTCTTGTGTGGAAACTTCATAGCACAGTGTCCCATCTCATGGTAGTGAAAGCACTTGATTTTTGACAAGTCTTTCTTCTTGCCTACCTAACTAAAATCTGCTTTGGATTGGGATTTCTTCCCTTTCCCTTTCTTTGCCTTTCCAGCCAAGGCGCAATTCTCCTCATCATCACACTTGGATGTCATTCCATCTCTGGTGTTCCACCTTATCTCTTCTTGCACCAAGCTGGACCATAATCGCTCCCAATTTGGTAGCTTCTCCCTCCCATTTACCAAATCGTGGTAGCTATGACAACTCTTGAGAAGTTATATAAGTTCTAGGCTTACTAGGTGATCCTCAACAACCATAATACCAACACCCCTAAGTCCATCTCCACATTGGGTGAGCCTTCTAACATATTGTAGTATTGTGTCACCCTTTTCCATCTCGATCTTCCAATTCTTCTCCTTCATTGTTAGTTTTCTATGGTCACTATTGTTTTGAAGCAACTCTATTAAGGCTTTCCACATTACATATGGACTCTGCTTCCCATGGAGATTCGTGACAATACGACCTCAAATTCCTTCCAATAGGATCCTCCTCGCCTTTGCAATACACTTCTTCTATTCTTCTATATATTGAACATTAGATGTTGGAGGCTTCATCATATCATGATCTATGAATTCCTTTAGCCCGTTGTCTTCCAACACCTTCTCCTTCCTATCCTACCAAGCAATATAATGTGAGCTACCCTTAATGGAATACTCAAATATCAATCCATAGAATGACATCCTACTAGCTCTAAGAAGGATATTACATATTTGATTCACCTATAAGGGCAACTTTGAATTCTCTCTTCTATTGTGATTCATTCTATAATGCCATGTACAAATCTCTTGTATATTCAAAACTGCTAATGCAATTTTCTAAAACAAAAGACTTGAATCTACTCCACTCATGAGCGGAAACAAATTTAACAATCGAGAAATCACAACACAAAAATGAGAAAATATTCAATCACATATGATAAAAGATTTATCTAGGGGAAAGCAACTACTCAAAACCCCTCCTTATTTGTATTGCATTAATAAAAAAAATAGAGAAGAAATACAATTCTTACTCAAGCCGGAGGAAACTTTGCACTAGTATAATTAATCTCAATGCTTCATAAACTAGCTATGGTCAATACTTAACCAAATTACTTCCTACCTAAGTCCCTATTTCCTTTCTTATTTCTAAAGGAATCATCCCACTATTAATTACGGGAATTCAAATCCATAACTCTGAAATCCCTATAGGCCACTCTCTTACTGGATACACTACCTGCACAATTTGGAATTGTCTACAAATGATAGTACAATGCCCTTAAACTCCAATCTCAATGAGGTAGCTTGAGTTATCTCCATTCATCAATTATTATGGGTTGATTGATGAGTTAACTAGTTCATCACAAGTGAACAAACCCCACTACAAGACCTTCCACTAGTTCTTAATTAGTTAGAACTAGTCAAACTCACAATAACTCAAATTAACTGAAACATATTTCTAGTACTTAGAAATCAATCATAGCTAAACATAACTCCAGTGTCTCCAACTTGAATTAACTGATTTAACTCAGTGATAAGTTTCGTATCACTTCAGTTAAATTCCTCCAATAGGAATTTCTTGCTGCATTTTCAACAAATTGGTCAAAGAGCATGTTCCTTAAGGATAGGCTAATCCATGATGAGAGTAATCCTAAACTGACATACCTAGTGAACATCCAAATGAGTTATGTTCCTTGTGAGGTAATGATGATGGTGTCTATAGTCATTGTCTCCCCAACATTGTGCTCTAATCTAGTGAAGAGATAGAGCTTCCTACTCAAGGTCTTAAAGATAATGTTGGTTATGATGTTTCCTATGTCATATACTTACTCTTCTTTTGAGAATATTCAATTTGAGAGTCTCATTGTACCTTACTATAGAATTATGAATACCTCCCTAGTTACGAGGGAGTGTTGAAAAGTGTAACTATGTTTGGTCTTCGTAATTTTTATCATTATGTATTTATATATTCTATGTAAAAACAAAAAGAAAGAAAAAAATTATTTTTCAAGCATGGGTTTAATGCTCATATCAAATTGTTATTTTAGATAAGCATGTTCATCATTTTTCTAAAACTTATTCAATCAAAGAGTGAAAGTCCTATTTGAACTTATTGTAAACAAAAAGGAAAAAGAAATATTATAATTGTGATTTAGATCAAAACTACCTTTAGATGCCAAGTTGGCCCTACCCTAGAGGACATGTCTATTCAAAACCCTTTGAACAAGTATAAACAGAAGGAAGTTGGAGGTCATTTTGGACACACAATTCACTTGATATGATCTAAAGTTTCCCTGAAGGAAGGAAGGTTGAATTTTGAAGTTGAATAAGGGTTTCTCTTTTTTTTCCAAGGAAAAATTACCACGCTTTATTATTTGAGGAATAAAAAAGCTACAAGGAAGAATGTGTTGAAACATTCACTGAGTTCACAAAACCCAAAAGCTATAACCGCTTCAGTATGATCCTATTTGCCAAAAACATTTTGACTAGAACCTGATTGGTCCCTTCGGAAATCCGGCCAGCATCAAACAGCAGGGGCTCCGCTATAACAAGGATAACAGCCCACGGCCAAGAGCGATTTAGATCGGCGAAAAAAAAACAGGAAAAAGAAATACAATCGCTCCTACCTCAGGAGCAAAAATAGTTCCTTTCAGCACGGTGAATAAGAGGAAAGATAAATGAAACTAAACAAAAGGTGGAGCATCCGACTCATGGATCAAATCCTGAGCTTGTTCCGCTATCTGCCACGAACCCAATACCTGCTGTAATCCTACTTTCGAAAGGCGATCGGCTTCTTCATTTTTTTCCCGGAAGATATGTGCAATGGAGAAGATATTAAAATGGGCCTTTAAACTCTGGACTTCTTCCAGCAGAGGCAACAGCATAGAGTTTCTGCAAATGAATTTCCCATTTACCCAATTGACCACATTTGCCGAATCTCCAAAAATCTGTACAGTAAGGGAGTTTCTATGTATTAGCCAGCAGAGGAGCAATTTTAAAGCTGATAATTCAGCAAAATTGTTTGAACCCGATCCAAGGCCTACAGATGCTTTTAAGGAATGCAGGGGATTTAGGTGGATAATAATCCCAGCTCCAGTGACGTTGTTTTGCGCTGCTCCATCAAAGAAGGCATAGGGGATGCCCTCTCTGATAACGGGATCCGCCCGCTGAGTTGAAGAGGAAGAGCTCTCAGGTTCAGGAAGACAAGAGAAAATGGCAGAAACTTGTACAGCAATGACATTTACAGGGGTGGACTTCCCTTTAAAAATGCAGCCATTTCGGGATATCCAAATACCCCAGCTAATAATCGGCGGGAGATTTCGCATATTTTTCTCAGGATAGTGAGCCCACCAGTATTCCCATGCATTCGATAAATTTTCCCCTTCCCATTTCCCTGAACATTTCAGCAGCTTGAAACTTTCCTCCCAAACTGACTTGGTGAAATGACAACTCACGAAGAGGTGTGAGATCGATTCGGAGGCATCATTGCACAGCGGACATCTGCTCGGCCCCAGTTGAAAGCGCGCTTGAAGGATATCCCAGGTGGGAATTTTGTTTTTTAGAGCGCACCAGAAAAATATTCTGGCTTTTTTGGGACATTTTAGTTTGAACAGTGGCTTTGCCCACTAGACCGGAGCCGCCCATCCCTTTCTGCTCATCAAAAAGTCATAGCCAGCCTTTGGGGAGTATCGACCTGTTTCTGCATGGGCCCAAACGAGAGAGTCTGGGGCGTCCTTTAGTCTGACGTTTGATCGATTTAGTTCTTGAATAAAGGCGTTCCATTCATCTCGCCAGTGGACATCCAAATCCAAAAGTTCAGCAGACTTCCAGCCCTACGCCCAAATGGAAGACAAACCCGGATTTTCAATCTGATGGAGCATCTTAATTCCTTTTGAGTCCAGTTGTTCAAGCAGCTCAGGAGATAAAGCAAAGTGCTCATTGCAGCCAACCCAAGGGTCTTTTCCAATCCGCACGCATTCACCATTACCCACTTTCCATGCTAAACCTCGTTCAATGATTTTAAAGGCATCCAAAGTTGCCTTCCATATGACCGAGCAGTTCTTCCCTGTTTTGTTTGGGCTTCTGATCCAATTTTCGATGGGAGTTGGATCAATATACTTCCTTTTGACTACCCTGGTCCAGAGATTTTCTGCCTCTACAATTCGCCAGCCAGACTTTGCCGCCAAGGATTGGCAAAAATCCGCCAGCTGTTTTACACCCCAGCCTCCCCACTCCTTCGGTCTGGCAATTTTATCCCAAGCAACCCATGGGAGCATTGAACTTTCCTTTGAACCTGACCACAAAAATCTGCTACAGATCTGCTTAATTTTATGAATAATCCCTCTGGGAATCCAAGTCAATGCTGCCCAAAAAACAGGAATGGCTTGAAGAACTGAATTGACCAAAGTCAGTCTGCCAGCTCTAGAGAGCCATTTAAAACTCCAGTGCGATATCCTCTGTTCTATTTTTGCCACAAGCCAGTGCCAATCTTGTTTACGGTATGAGGACGGTTTTAACCAAAACCCCAGGTATTTGAAAGGCATATCCATCTGAGTGGTTTCAAAAGGCAATATGGATGTGATTGCCAAAGCCTCATGCCTGGTGAAACCCTCTAAAATGAAGTGAGATTTCCTGGGATTTATTTGAAGACCTGTAGCTTTCAGAAATAGGTCGATAATATCTTTAAGAACTTTGACTTCAGGTAAATTTCCATTTAAAAATAACAAAATATCGTCAACAAAAAGAAGGTGTGAGATGAACAAGTTTACCGCAACCTCCAAACCTGTGAGCATGCCTGACTGTTTTGCTTTTAGAATCAATCTGCTAAGCCCCTCTGCTGCCAGGAGGAAGAGAAGGGGAGAAAGTGGACAGCCCTGTCTCAAACCTCGCTGGCTTTTGAAAAAGTGAGAGGCCGCCCCATTAATCAGCACAACAAAATTTATATTTGTAATGCAGCCCATAATCCAGTTTATGAACTCCACTTTAAAGCCCAGATGAGTCAACAATAATCTTAGATAAGACCAGTCGAGCCTATCGTAGGCCTTGGAAAGATCGATCTTTAAGACAGCCCCTTTCTTCTTTGCTTGCCTGATGCTGTGGATGGTTTCCTGTGCTACTCCAATTGCTTCGTGGATTTGTCGACCGTCCAGGAACCCAAACTGCTCATTTGAAATACACTCAGATAGGATGGGTTTCAGACGCACTGCAATAACCTTCGCAATTATCTTATAGATTGTATTACATAATGAGATAGGCCTGAAATCATCAAAGGAAACCGGATTCTCATTTTTTGGGATAAGTGCTATGAAAGTAGTGTTGAACGGACTGTATACTTCACCTTTCCTTCTAGACTCCTCCACGACTTCAGTGAGCTCATCACCAATAAGATCAAAGAAATGGGAGAAGAGTTCGATAGTCCAGCCGTCCGGGCCCGGACTTTTATCTCTTGGCATTGCCTTAATAATACGCTCCACTTCCTCCTTTTCCACTGCCCTGAAGAGTAAATCAGCATCCTCTTCTTCCACAAATCTAGGGAACGCTTGAGCCATTCTGATAATTTCGGCCAATGAGATCCCCCCTGGAGCCGTAAAGAGGGCTTGAAAATGATTCTTCCCCAATGAGGAGATCGCTTCAAAAGAGGACACTTCCCTCCCTTCGGGGTCTCTCATCTTCCAGATTGTGTTTGCACTTTTCCGGCCTTTAGCGTAGTTGTGAAAAAATTTTGTGTTTTCGTCCCCAGCTTTCAGCCAGATGGCCCTGCTCTTCAATCTCCACTCTTCTTCTTTATCCAGCAGAATCTTTGCTTTGCTCCTCTCTAACGACAGAACTTTCTCTTTCGATTCCTGAGATACATAGGGGTCCGAGTCAGGATCTTCAAGAATGCCGAGAGCCTCCTCGATTTTTACCAAATCCTCAGTTTGTTTTCTTCTTCTCTCAGCAGCCCAAGCAATGGTTGCTCTCTTAAGCCTTTTCAGATTCTCCATAAAATGACCTCCTTTGCTAACCTGAGAGTTTGAATCCAAATGACTCCAGGTGTTTTTGAAAAGCTGTTGATAAGACTCCTCCTGAAGCCAAGATGCGTTAAATTTGAAGGGCGAGGCCGGCTTTGCGGGAGGCTTTGAGAATTCAAGAAAAATTGGGAAATGATCCGAGTTGCCCCCATCCCCCACCCATTGTCTGAGCAAAGGGATATAGGCCGCCATTTTTTCATTTATGAGGTAGCGATCCATCCTCTTTGCAACTCTACCTTCTCCCGTTCTTCTGTTCCGCCAGGTCGGCTTTGCCTTTATAATGTTGACATCTATCAGCTTTGCATTCTGGAGCGCCTTTGAAAAGAAATCAGTTAACGAATCTTCCTTCGCTGAAGGTCCCCAAGCTTCCGCTAACCCCAATGAGAAGTTTAAGTCACCCCCCATAATCAAGTTCTTATTCAGCAAAAATTTTTTTGATAAGAAATTGTTCCAAAACGGGACTCTGCCTTGGCAAGGACCGTATACATTTATGAACAACAGAGGCTGGTCAAAATCCGCCGAAAGAACCTCCATACCAAAAACATGAGATAAACCCCAGCTGTTTTGAATCTTGAATCTTCCGTCCTTAAACCCTATGGCGAGGCCTCCAGAGTGTCCAGTAGCATCTAAAGCAAAAAAAGACCAACCCGGCAGCAAGGATCTCAACGAAAGTTCGATTTCGGATCCCTTACCCAAGGTTTCCTGTAGAAAAACAACATCCGGGTGATGGCGAGTAATGAGATCCTTTAGAGCTAGTTTCTTGGGTTTACTAGCTAAACCCCTGCAATTCCAGGATATACAGATCATTTGATAACCATCTCAGGGGCTTTCGCTGCTCTAAGCGCCCCAGTGATCGACATTTGTTTCCCGTCAGCGACATCATACTTTGCCTTAACTTGTGCCTTTGATAAAAAAGATTTCCTTCCTCTGCCTTTCTTAGAGGTGCCCCTAGAAGGTTCCGAGCTAAGACCACCCACTGATTCTTGCGTATCGATTTTCTGTGCAGGAGTCTTATGGAGGGACCTTAAATTATAATGACGGGTGACATCAGAAACGCCCGTTCCGAGATCATAATTGGAAGGCACCTCACTGATCAGATTTGAGGACGGGAAAGCCTCTGGAACAGACTCTAATATTTGTGGATGGTCCTCTAAAATCGACGCCAAAATAGTATTTCCCTCAGATCCATCAATACACGAAACAGTAATTTTATTGAGCATACCAGAAGGGTCCTGCATGCCGGGGTCGGGCTTCTCCAAAACGCTAGCCGAATCTACCTCTGTAGGAACCCGGCTTGGCTGGGCGTCTGTTCTATGATCAACGCTCCCCACATTCCGCTGTGTTCCTTCGGTCGATTGGGGTCTGGGATCTTCATTCCGATGATCCATCTTTGAGCCTTCTTCCTTCTTCTGAGATTTGGGGAGATCCGTCATGTCCTCCCACTCCTCCACCCTCAGCTGAGCCCCTCTTCTTCTTTTCCCCAGTGGGCAGTCCTTCGCTAAATGCTCGTATTCGTGGCAACAGTGACATCTAAAAGGAAATAGTTCATAGTCTAACAGCTGCTCATAATCATATTCCTTGTATTGCAGCGGGAATGATTCTGCAAGCCCTTCAGACGGATTAAGCCTTACTAGGATCCTTGCAACCACTTTTTCATAGGTATGCAGATAAGATCTATCCACATCCAGATAAGTGCCCAAGTGGTTTCCTATTGCTTTGAAAACTGAATCCA
>APFE030427804.1:0-14178 GCA_000404065.3 Pinus taeda
TCATCTCACATCTCACACCGTGAAAATGTTAATAAGTATAATATAATTAAACACCTAAAAACCAATGTTATCAAGATATTCACTTGTGGTATTTCTAAGCTCTATTATGTTCATGATTACACTTAACTTGCAATCACCCAAAATTTGTTATTAGTTATGTTGCAATGACCTCTATATGTCTAAGGAATAATAATTATTAGTTACATTGAGATGATCTACATATAAAAGAAAGAAATAGTAGTCAATGTATCGCTTTTGTATAGTGGTATAGATGAATGGTGATATGGTATTAGGATTGATGGTTCGAAAAAGATTTAAATTTTTCTCCTCGTTGCATAGTTGTCTTTGGATTTTTTCTTATTTTCATGGGATGACGTTTGCAATGTCGTTAGGCTAGGTCTTTGAAACTTGACGCCTAAGGTCAACACTGCTGGGCTAGGTCTTTGAAACTCAACGCCTAAGGTCATCCCCTGTAAATCGTTGAAATCATTTCCATCGTATATACTGTTCTAGTGCCAATATTATTGAAGGGACGGGATTTATTAAGTGATTTCATATGTGGATAGTAGCACTTGTCAACAAATTCCCTTGTACAATCTAACCCCAGGATCCTTTGTCATGTCATCATTCTTTGGTTGAAGGTATCCTGTGGTAATAATAAATACATCCTATACACATTTCTAGTGATAAAAACCAAAATATTTCTTAGAGGGTTGTGATAACAACTTTGAGTATGTTATCCTTTTGATATTGTGGCCTTTTCTGGTGATTATTGCAGTCTGAACATGAGACAGACGAAGTGTATGTGAAGATTACTCTTGTTCCAGAAGTTGTAATAGGATTTTTAGTTATTGTGGTTGAACATACACCAAATAACTAGAGCACTAACATATATGGGGTGTTATTGTATTAGTTTTTGTCATACAAACAATTTACAAATTTGTGTCTTGTTTGCACATTGGATTTAGGATATTTTTCAAGAAGATGTGACAGGATTTTTGGTTATTATGGTTGAACATACACCAAATAACTAGAGCACTAACA
Organism: Pinus taeda; assembly: GCA_000404065.3. Lineage (NCBI taxonomy): Eukaryota > Viridiplantae > Streptophyta > Pinopsida > Pinales > Pinaceae > Pinus > Pinus taeda. The sequence goes on from APFE030427804.1 coordinate 1,045, forward strand.
TATATGGGGCGCTATGGTATTAGCTTCTGTCATACAAAAAATTAACAAATTTGTGTCTTCTTAGCACAATGGATTTAGGCTTTTTTCAGCTCTAGAACTTGACCCCTAAGATTATCACCTGTACTACAGATCCTCAATAAGGTTTAGGCTTTTCTGAAATAATTTGCAATGTAGATAATGCTTGTGCCAATATTATTGAAGGGTGGATTCATTTAGTAATTTCAAAGGTAGTTAGCAACACCTATTAGCAAATGCCTTTGTACAATCTAATGCCCAAGATCCTTTTTTGTGTCATGAATATTCAATTGAAGGTTGTTTGGATTTTTTTTAGAGGGGCATAGGAGAGGAGTTTGCTTCAACAAATCAGTTGTGGCAAGAAAATATTCAGTTGTTGCAAGTAAATCGCAAGAGGCTTGAATAAAACAAAAATTTAATGCACAACAAAAACAGAGTAAAAGCTTGAAGCAACTAAGTAAGACTTTGTATTAAATTATAATGCACGAAAATATATTCATATGAGACTAGGTTCATTCACCAATTAAAAAATAAGGTTTATGGCGATTTACACTTCACGAGGGGTTGTTGCAGAGTAACACAAGTGAAACCCATTATTTTATGGCACCCACCAAAATTTGCTCCACAATTTTCTCTTCTCTCACACTTAAACCCTCTCTCTCGCTCAACAATACAAAAAAAAAAAATCATTCATATTTAATTTTATCCAAACATACAACTATGGCTCATTAAATCATGGTAGAGAAAATATTTAAGACACAGGATAGGCGATCATACAAAATGAGGGATTTTCTGAACTTGCATAAGTTGCGGACTACAATTAAGAGGCCCACCAAAATTTTCTCCACGATTTTCTCTTCAACTCTCACAAACTTACACCCTCTCTCTCGCTCAACAATACAAAAAATTGTTTTCATTCATATTTATCCAAACATACAACTATGACTCATTAATTCATGGCAAAGAAAATACTTAAGACACGAGATGGGCGATTATACAAAATAAGAGATTTTTTGAAGTTGCAGAAGTTGTGAACTGCAAGTAAGAGTTGCAAAGTAAATTTTATCACATACATATTTACCACTCTTCATTAAGTGCCTTAACTATTTGATGTGTTGCGGAATGGTCAGCACTATACTTTTGGTGAAAACTTCAGTCATTCCACCTATAAACAAAATCGCAACTTGCAGAAGTTGACTAGAAAAGTATGGTGGTTGTCAGTGTGTTTAATGCAGTGGATAGAATTAATATTTCCAACGCTCCCCCGTAATCCCAATTGTCACCATTGAAAATTACCAAATAGTCTCTGAGATAAGCAAAACTTTCACATGCCAATGGATTTGTGAAAATATCAGCAAATTTTTCTTGTGACCTACAATGCTAGAACACAATTTCACCATTGTTAATTAATTCTCTAATAAACTGATATTTAGCATCAATATGCTTAGTCATCTGGCAAAAGTCACAATTCTTTGAAAATGCAATTGCAGAAGTGTTGCCGTAGAAAATAGTTGTCGTTCTGTGTTAACTTTAGGTATGTTCATGCTGAGAGCAAATTTACAATTTTCCATATAAGCTCAATATAAATTCCAAAATAGAAATCACATTTAGCATGAAAGTAAAATGTAGATAGAACATAAATATAAATCACAGAAAACAAGCCCTAAATTAATGAGATAAGTATGAGTTGTAATTGAGTTGTAATGAGTTAGCACAGTTAACTAAGTTAAGTCCAGTTAAATTAGTTCCAAACACTTTGAGGAACTAATTGTGAGTTCAATCAGCTAATGCATGCATGCATGAAACTGGTGTACTTTAGATAAATAAATATTTTCTCATAAATAACACATGCATGTCAGTTTAGAAAAAGACGCAGTTGAGATTAACGGCAGGGACAATGTACTATCACTTGCAAGAATTTTCCTATAAGAAAATCTCTTGCATGCAGAAGGAATTCATTCCTTGAGATTTGTGCAATTTTATAGTGTGTTGGAGTAGTGTGTGAGATCAGTGTCACACAAGGTTACAAATGGAGCACCCAGGGAAAACTGCGCAAGGACATAGGAGGCTTGGAGGGCACAAGAGAAGGCATATGAGTTGTTTATTCTGCCTATGAGCAGTAGTGAGGGATTGTACTGAGAGATGGATAGCTCTGAGAGCTAAAGTTGTGTGTAATCCTGAGATATTTCCACTTGTATGATAATGCAGATAGAGGAGTTCTTAGTTGAGGCTTTCCTGAGAGTATTCTTCTATGTTTCATGTGTATTGATTCTTCTTCTCTGTTATATATGTTCTAGTCAATCTTGCCCAAATATATTAAGATTCCGCAAGTTTGATTGTAGAAGTAGATTAATTATTTTGCTTTAGTAAGATTGCATAATCATGTTAATCTACAGTGAGAATTTCTACATGGTATCAGAGAAAAGGTGATCAGAGTTGTGAATAGTATATCGAGAAGGGAAATTCGAAGTTTGAAGTTCTTGGTTGCAGGTACAAAAACGAATTCTTATCACACCTCAAAGTTCACCGATGGCGTTCAATGGCTTGAGAATCAAGTATGCTCTCTATGGTAGCTCGAATTAAATAGCATGGAAGGATCACATTGAAGCGGTATTAGAAGACAATGGCTTGAAGGATTTCATTGATCAAGAAATCCCCAAGCTAGTTGTAGCTAATGCACAAGAATTAGATGAATGGAAGAAGTGTGTGGTGAAGGTTAGATGGTTTCTAGGATGGAGTTCGAGACCATATCTTCTTGAGTCTCCATGGGAATGAGACTCTGTTTTCAATGTGGAAGACATTGAAGGACCTATATCAGAACAATAACGACTAGAGGAAACTGGAACTCAAGGATAAGCTTTGGAAAATCAAGATGGAGAGGGGTGATACTATTTCTACATATCTAAACAAGCTCACCACATGCAAAGATGAGCTTGGTAGTGTGGGAATAACTATAGTCGATGATGATATGGTGAGTCTTGCTCTCCTTGGTCTTCCAAAGAGCTAGAATAGCTAGCATGACTATGTGAGTGGAAGAGAGAAACTGCCAGATTTGGAATGACTGTGGTCGGATCTGATGCAGGGGGAGATGGGGAGGAGCACAAGAGATGGTTCTTCATCTAAGAATGATGATGTAGAAAATTTGGCCTTAGCAAGCAAGGAAAGGAAAGGGAAAGGGAAGGCTTCCCAGTCCAAATCGAATTCTTCTCATGGAGGGAAGAAGATTGACAAATCTAAAGTGAGATGCTTTAACGATCATGAGGTGGGCCATTATGCAACTAACTACCCATTGAATAAATCCAAGAAGGGATCCTCAAAAGGATTAGAAGGTGAGGCATTAGCCTCTCAATTCAAATTTGATTTTACCCTCATCGCATGCATGGTTTCATCGATGGTGGGTTGTGTTTGGTATCTTTATAGTTGAGCCTCATTCCACATGATCAATGATAAAAGTTTATTTAGTACCTTGGAGGAGAAAGACATCAAGATGCACATAGAGATGGGTGATGACAGAAAGTACTGTGTTTTAGGAGAAGGCATAGTTGCTTTTTAAAGGGAGCATGGATCTCCTCTCACCTTGACTGATGTAAAGTATGTTCCCAGACTGAAGAAGAACTTGGTATCGGTTCCGATGTTGGAGGATAAAGGCTACAATGTTGTCTTTAGTAAAGGAAAGGCATTCCTGAGACACATAGCTATAGGTCAGACAAAGAGGATTGGGATTCGAGTGAAGAATCTCTATAAACGAGAGGGTAGATGATTGTGCTGCATTGAGTTTGAAAGAAGAATTGGTGCAAAGCCAAGACATTTGCAAGTTATGGCATAGGCGGTTGGGCCACTTGCATCATGGGGCCTTCAGGATAATGCAACAAATCTCTACCGGACTTCCCAAAGGTAAACTTGAGCAAGTGGACACATGCAAAGGTTGTACCTTGGGAAAGTACCTGAAGTCTTCCTTTCATGATCGAGACAATCGAGTTGAAGCAATCTTAGAGTGAGTTCATACTGATGTGTGTGGACCATTCTTGACAACATCCACCGCGAAACAAAGGTATTATGTGATTTTCATTGATGATTTTTCTCATAAATAATGGATTTATTTCATGCAAAAGAAGGACCCAAACTTCTCAAAGTTTTGTGTGTTCAAAGCTTTGGTTGAGAAAGAGTCAGGGAACAAGATCAAGCCCTTGAGTAGGGACAATGGTGAAGAGTATGTCTCTCAAGAGTTTAAGGACTTCTGTGCAGTGGAAGGAATTAAATGGGATTTGATGGCGCTTCATAACCCACAGTAGAATGGGGTGGCCAAGAGGAAGAACAAAATAATTGTGGGGTCAGATCAGGCGATGTTGCATGACCAAGGCCTACCACTTCATTTGTGGGCTAGGGCATGCAACACAACGCTCTATTTGCATAATAGAAGCCCACATTACATACTTGGGATGAAGACACTAGGGGAATCTTTCTCTTGGAAGAGACCAGATGTGGGTCACTTCACGATATTTGGCTCATTGGTATATTTTCATGTGACCAACGATGCTTGGAAGAAACTTAAGCCGACAGTTGAGTTGGGAATACTTGTGGGGTACACAGATACACCTCACAACTATCCGGTGTACCTACCTACCAGTCGGAGGATAGTCGTTCGCAGAGATCTCAAGTTTGATGAGCAGAAGGCCATGCAAGTTTCCCTTGAGAGGGAGCTCCAACTACAGGCTATGGAGGAACTTTTGGTTTCTAAGGAGTAGAAGCCTCAGACTGATGCGGAGCAGCCACATGCAAACGTTCCAGGAATGGAGACACCCACTCAAGCAAAGTCTTCCAGAGAGGGACGAAAGCGCACAAGACAAGCTGATAGATTGTTGTCAGATGCGAGAGAGAATGTGGGAGAACCATCTTCTCAGCATAGATAGAGGAGGTCCCCTGATAGGTACACTAGGTACATGGCCCTTGTTGGGGAATGTATTAAGACTGAGCCATCTTCCTTTGAGGAAGCAGTGCAGTAGCTGATTTGGGTTGATGCTATGGTGGAGGAGTATGACTCCATAGTTCGAAACAGTGTTTGGGATGTGGTTCCAAGACTGGAGAACGAGTTAGTTGTGAGTTCTTGTTGGCTTTACAAGGTAAAGCAAGCTACTAATGGTAGTGTGGAGAAACATAAGAAAATATTTGTTTCCCATGTTTCCTCACAGGTCGAGGGGATCGACTATGATGAGACTTCTTCTCCCGTAGCAAGGTACTCATATATCAGATCGATGTTGGCACTATCAACACAAATGGGTTGGAAGATCCATCAGATGGATGTGAAGATTGCATTCCTCAATGGCAAGATTAAGGAAGAGGTGTACATAGAGCAATTGAAAGTTTTTGATACCTACAATCTTGAGTCACATGTGTGCTGACTCAAGTGATCTTTGTATGGGCTAAAGAAAGCACCTCATGCTTGGTACACCAGGATCAACAAATACTTCACCAGGTTGGGCTTCAAAAAGAGTGAAGCGGATGTGAACCTATACCACATAGTGGTAAAAGGTAAGTAGTTGATCATTGTTCTTTATGTTGATGGTCTCATATTAACAAGTCATGATCAGTTGATCATGTCTTGCAAGGAGGACCTTGCAAGAGAATTCTAGATGAAAAACATGGGTCTCATGCACTACTTCCTTAGCATGGAAGTGTGGTAGAAGGATGGAGAGTTATTTGTGTCTCAAGGCAAGTATGCCAATGAGATACTCAGGAGATTCCACATGGAGAAGTGCAAGCCCATGTAGACTCCTCTAGCAAGTAACTCGAGGAAGGAGGATGCTACTTCAGGAGAAGTAGTAGAATCTATTATGTATCAACAACTTGTGGGTTCACTGATGTACTTAGTGAACACATGACCCGATTTGTGCTATGCGGTGAACTAGTTGAGTCAAGCTATGGTTCAGCCTACCAAGATGTTTTGGAAGGTAGCTAAGCATGTTTTGAGATATCTCAGAGGCACATATCAGTATGAATTATGGTACAAAATAAGGGAGTGAAGCTATAGGGCTTCAGAGATGCAGATTGGGTAGGGAGTCCATAAGAACGGAAGAGCACATCAAGAGGAATTTTCAATCTTGGGTCAGCTACAATTTCTTGGTATAGCAAGAAACAGAGGTTGATTTCACTCAGCTCAGCAGAGGCTGAATACATGGTTGCAAGTCAAGCATCATGTGAGGCCATTTGGATGCGGAAAATTCTAGTTGGTTTGTTTGATCAGAGGATGGATCCAACTGTGATCTATTGTGATAATCATAGTTGTATCAAACTCTCTGAGAATCCAGTATTTCATGACAAGTCCAAGAACATTGACATTCGATGTTGTCATCTCAGAGACTGTGTGGCAAGAAGGATCATGTTGTTGCAATATATTTCGATTGAGGAGCAAGGTGATGACATTTTGACTAAGGCATTGTCAAAGTGTAAATTCAAGTTACATAGAGACAGAATCGGGATGGCAGATAATCCCCAATTTGTCATTGAATTAAAATTGAGAATTAAAATTCGAATTTGATCTCACCAATAGCTTGAAAAATAATTAATTAATTCATCTTGAGTTAATTAGTTGGAGAAATTAAAGCTAGAAGCCTTTGTGAAGTCATGCAACAGTTATCCATTAAATTAAGGATGTTATCTCTTAATTAAGGAGATAAGGATGAGTTGTAATTAGTTAGCTCAGTTAACTAAGTTAAGTCCAGTTAAATTAGTTCCAAACAGTTTGAGGAACTAATTATGAGTTCATTCAATTAGTGCATGCATGTATGAAACAAGTGTACTCCAGATAACTAGATATTCTCTCATAAATAATTTATGCATTTCAGTTCAGACAAAGACCCAGTTGAGATTAAAGGCAGGGACAGTGAACTATTAGTTGCAAGAATTTTCCTATAAGAAAATCTCTTACATGCAAAAGGAATTCATTAACACAACTATTTAGAATCTATTAGCATAATTGTTTCCTTGAAAAATAGAAGCCTTACCAAAATTTTAGATTGTAAAACACCATTTGAAGTATTTCTTGGATATAAACACAATGTGATTCATCTAAGAGTCTCTAGTTGCAAAGAATTTTCTCATATTCCAAAAGATGAAAGAAGGAAGCTTGATGCAAAATAAATTAGATGTGTATTTATTGGTTATTGTAATGATCGGAAAGCATATAAATTATTTGATCCCAAATCACATAAATGAATTGCAAGTAGGGATGTGATTTTTCATGAGAACTGAAATGAAAGTGATAATAATAATAATAATAATAATAATAATCATTTCAAGATAGATCCAGATATTGTACGTAAATAGGTTTGAATAAGAAAAGGAATAGGTATAGGTTCAAGAACAAGAAGCATCAACCAATCACATCACTCTAAGTAGAGGAGATGAAGATGAAAACATGAGAACTCCAAGGAGGTCATCACTAAAAAATCAATTACCTATAAAGTATAAATATTATGCACTAACGACTCATGTAATGAATGTAGTTGAACCATTAAATTAGGAAGAAGCTAAAGAATGTAAAGACTGGAGAGATGCAATCCATAAGGAATATAACTCTATAATAAAATATGATACATGGAAGTTAACTAACCTACCTAAAAATAAAGTTCCTATTGGTTGTAAATGGTTATATAAAACCAAATTTAATGCAAATGGTAGTATAGAAAAGTACAAAGCTAGATTGGTTTCCAAAGGGTACTCACAAAAAGAAGGAATAGATTATGAAGGTATCTTTGGACTTGTAGCTAAGTTAAACAAAATCAGAATCATGATGGCATTAGCTAGAAAGCATGATTGGAAAATACATCAATTAGTTGTGAAATCTGCTTTTCAAATTAGTGAACTAAAAGAAGAAATATATTTAGAACAACCTGAAAGGTTCGATAAAAAGGAGCAGAAGCATCTTGTTTGTAAATTGAAGAAAGCTTTATATGGTTTAAAATAAGTACCAAGATCATGGTATGAAAAGATTGACTCCTCCTACCATCATAAAGGTTTTAAGAACAATAAGATTGATCATAATTTGTATATCAAGAATGGCAAAAATGGGAATATTGCTTTGATAGTTGTGTATGTTAATTATCTCATTAGTGCATCTCAATTAATTAAAGAAATTAAAGGAAACTTATCATAGGAGTTCAAAATAAAGGACCCGGATGATTTGCATTACTTTATGGGTACCGAAAGATGGAGGGAATTGGAAAAACACTCATCACTCAAAGCAAATATACAAGAGAAATTCTCAAAAGATTTAACATGAGGGAATGTAAAAAAGTGAATGTTAAATTATATAGTGATGATGTCACTAAAGATGTAAATGGTACTTTTTATTGTGAACTGGTGGCAAGTTTAAACTACCTTATCATTATGAGACTATATATAACTTATATTGTTAGCATGCTTAGTAAACTCATGGGTAAGGGTAAGGAAATTCATTAGAAAGCAGCAAAGAAGGTCCTTTGCTATCTAAAGAGGACTATTAAATTTTGGTATTTTGATATTAATGAATTTGGTGTTGAGTTGGCAGGTTATTCTAATATGGGTTGGATCAGAGATAGTGTCATGGAGCAGCAAGAAACAACCAACTATTTTCTTGTCATAAACAAAGAAAAGTACAAAGCCTTGACAAGTGTACCGTACTTGTGAAGTTGTTTGTACAAATGAAAATTTCGCTGACATATTTACGAAGCCTCTTGGTAAGGTGATCTTTGAAATGTGTAGAAATCATCTTGGCATTGTAAAAAATCCATTTCTACATAAAGGGGGATATGTAGAAATGGATGAAAGGTGGAAGAGACTACATAAATAAAAAAAAATCTGGAATGTAGATAAATTGTCAAGTTGATAAGGTTGTAGAGTTGTCCATCCAATCTCTTGGATCTAGAATGGTCAAGAAAAATCATGCTAGCTTACAAATTGAAATGGTTGTACAAGCATTTTTGGCATCAATGAATTGCGATTTCTTTGCATCTTTGCACCTCTCTTGTGTGTTAGATCTTTGTTGTTTTCTTACTTGCCAGAGTTGGTAGCCAAAGATATAAATGGAGCATAATGGCACTTCCCACATATCCCTCGACATGGGTATGAATTTGTTGGCCGTGGCTATGACTTTGTTCTAGATTTAGGGATCATATGAGTTCATCTCTATTTTAATATGCAAAACTCTGAGTGAACGGACATCTCAAATTATTGTTATTTGGTATGAGAAACACGTAGCAAAGAAGGATCCAGAGCAAGCGCACACGCATGAGATTAAGCAGGAGATTATTGTAAGCTCCTGCGGTTGGAGCAGGAGGGTACGGTTGGAGCAGGACGGTACGTCTTCCACGAGCATCATGGGAAGGAGTCCAAAAAGGAAGGAGCAGGAGGGTACGTCTTCCACGAGCATCATGGGAAGGAGTCCAAAAAGGAAGCAGAAGAAGCTGAAGGCAGAAAGAATTACCACCTCTTCTAGACTCCCCTTACCGCAACTCCCAATGTATTTAGAATATTTTTCCTGCATGTTGATTCCTTCTTTCCACTCCCTTAGTTGCATATGGTGTGTTGTTATGAGATACATATCAAACTGACTGCAACTGGTCATTCCCCTCTCTGATTTTTCCTATCCAGTCGTTTTTCTACTTATGCATGGATCGTGTGACTATAGTTGCAGTGATTGAAAAATTTTACAGTAGGTTTGGCGGAATGTTTGTAAATCATCGTAGTCATTATCACATGCTGCTTATTTTTATGAATGGATGCCCAAAAAACTTTTGAGTCATACAAACAAATATTTAGATTTTGGTCGATTTTATTCAAAGAGATTATTTTAAGCAATAAATTGTGCATAACCTTGGACGTTGAAATTGAAGAAAATAAGTAAATTTGCCGCAAGATCTCTCTAAAAAGCATGGAAAATAAATAGTATGAAATAAATTTAGTTTTTCAAAACAGATTTTCATTTTTATTTAAATGCCAAATCTCTTTTTCAAATTCTAATGCACATTGCTGTCGACGTTCAATGTATTACATTTTTCGATTAAATTTTGTACCATGTAGAAATTGATATTATGGATTAATCAGAAGTGCGTGCGAAGTACTTCCGGAACCCATAAAATAAATTAGCAATGAGGTGATTTTTGGATTCCTAAGATTTACTTAAAATTCAAATGAAATTTGATTAAAAATTAAGAAAACTAAATAATATGGGTACAAATTAAGAAAAGAGAATAATAATTCGCCAAAGGCGTCTCTATATCAGCCCGGTGGATGTACCGGTGTTGACGTTTTATTTTTTAATGTTTTTATACAAATGGGCGGTGATAGTGTTTGAAGGAATATCCTTTATATGAGTCTGGAGCATGGAGCGACCACATGGACAGTATAAAAATTAATGGAAGCACAAGAGGTTAAGCGTTTTCATTCTGCTGCATCCCGGCCATCGTGTGAGCCGTTTCGATTGGAAACCGTAATCCCGATTCCAGATTCAGTTAACATACTTATGTAGCTGTTTGGAACCACCTTTCCATTTCAGTTTATAGAGACGGAAGTGTGAGGGATTTTTTTGGTAAAATCTCAAAAACAAACAATTGACTGAATACAGAGCAATGTTCTGTTTAAGATATTTTGCACAGGGAATCAAATAAAATTTTGAGACAGAGATTTTTCACACCAATAAAACCTTTATATTCATTAATAAAAACTCTGATACATATTTCTTCCTCCTACTATGAGGGATTCACCAAAAGCTTTCACCAAAAACAAAATATTCTGACTGTTTTTATAAATGATTTTTACACCACTGTGTAAAATCTTCATTCACATTTACTGCTATAAAAAGGGGCTTTTACATTTACACATTTACCACTGTAAAATGAAATTCTTACATATGCTGTAATTTTTTTTTACATAACATTCACTATGAGTTGAAAAACCATTTCTTTACTCACACCATTTACAATGCTGTTTAAAACAATTCTTCTTTCGCTCTTATTGCAGCTTCATTCCCTTCGTTTTAACAACAAAAAAAATTACATCACTCTGGTTATTCGCAAATTACATATTCTCAAAATACATACCATTTTTGTTTTGTTTTACACTCCTGTGTGTTTCACACCATGCTAGCCGAGCTCTGGTTTCGCACTGTTGTGCTCCCCTTTTCATTACACATACAATACAAATGCGAATGAAGACAAAAACAAACCATATACCAAAACCAAAAAAATTTAATGATAGCTTGACTTACCCATACCTATCTTTAAATTCACCATACTTCCGTGCAAACAAAAATTAAAACATTTACCAGCCTTCCTACAAACAATATTAAAGTTCATTAATGACTTTTACGACGTTCCAACAAAAGGTTCAGGCAGGTTGATGAAGATCCTTGTCTGTTGACCTGATCGGACGCAATTTGCACAACAAACTCACACAAACCAATCGAAGTCTAGCTTCCGGGGAGTGGGTGGTTTTGTGTTCGTACACAAGACGCGTGGCAGCGAGTCGTGGTGTTCGGAGGCTCTATGACAGAAACAACTTTTTATGAAAAGCGGTGCGAAATAATTTGTAGTTTTCTGGAAATGCTTTTGCATCGCCGTTTAATGCTCCCGCACGACAGGTGGAATTAATGTTTCAACACTCCCTTTTAATTTCAGCTGCTGGGCATTCAGTCATACCCAAACATTTTCTCAAAAACTCAAAGCTTTTCTGGTCCAGTGGCTTTGTCAAAATGCCTGCAACGTGTTCTTGAGTCCTGTAATGTTCTAAGGCAATTTCTCCATTGCTCACCAATTCCCTGATGTAATGAAACCTTGTGTCAATGTGTTTCGTTCTCTTATGAAACACTGAATTCTTGGATAATGCAATAGCTGAGCTATTGTCACAAAAAATCATTGTTGCTTTTGCCTACTCTTGGCCTAATCTTCTCAACATCATTCTCATCCAAACTGCTTGATATGCTGCTGTTGTAGCTGCCACATATTCTGCCTCTGCTGTAGACAATGCTACAATAGACTGCTTCTTAGAAGCCCATGAAATGGCTCCTGACCCCATGTGAAAAACATAACTAGAAGTGCTTTTCCGATCATCTCAGAATCCTCTTTGCTGCGAGCCAATGTGCTTCCTTTGGCCTCTTCATGAATCTGGAAATCAAACTAACAACAAACATTATGTCAGGTCTAGTTGCTGTTAAATACATAAGACTGCCAACTATACTCTTGTACAAACTAGGATCAAAATCCTTGCTGTTGTCCTCTTTGCTGAGTTTTAATCCCATTATTGTGGGAGTGATCGCTGCCTTGCATTCTTGCATATTAAATCTGCCCAACACTTCATTTACATATTTTGCCTGTGAGATAAAAATTCCATTTTCATTTTGATCTACTTCTATTCCTAAGAAGTATCTCAGCAAACCCATGTCAGTCATTTCAAATTCCTCTTTCATGATTGTTTTGAAATTTTCAATGAGGTAGTCATCATTACCTATAAAAATCACATCATCGACATATAACACAACAATTAACAATTTACCATCTTTTTCTTTGATGTAGACTGTGGGTTCTCCCTCACACTTGTCAAATCCATTCTCCGGTAGATAGGAATCTATCCTACTGTACCATGCTCTTGGTGCTTGCTTTAGCCCATAAAGAGTTTTCTTCTATTTGCACACTTTGTACTCTTCACCTTTCTTCTCATATCCTAGAGGTTGTTCAATATAGACCTCTTCCATTAATACTCCATTCAGGAATGCTGAGTTCACATCCATTTGGTAAACTTTCGACTTGTTTTGTGCTGTTATGGACAACACTGCTCTCACGGTTTCCATTCTTGCAACCGGTGCGAAAGTTTCCTCATAATCTCTCCCATACTGTTGCTTGTACCCTTTGACAACCAGCCTTGGCTTGTGCCTTTCTATCTTGCCTTCAGCATTTCTCTTGGTCTTGTAAACCCATTTCACTCCAATGACTTCTTTACCTTTTGGTAGCTCAACCAAATCCCATGTTTTGTTTCTTTCTATGGCATTCAACTCCTAATCCATAGCTTCTATCCATTTCTTATCTTTAATTGCATCCTCGAAATGAATAGGATCATCAACATGACAAAACAAGGCAAATAAGGAATTCA
>APFE030427807.1:10724-51005 GCA_000404065.3 Pinus taeda
CCTCTCTATGGGGAGTGAAGTGAAAGGATGCACCTGAGTCAATCAACCATGCCTCATGATCTACATGTGTACTTGAAGAAGCCAAGTACACATCCCCACCTTCCTCTTAGGTGGTTTTTGCCTCTACAGAAGGAGCATCATCAAATCCCTTTCCTTTGCCAGGAGCTTTAGATTTACAGTCCCTTTTGTAGTGCCCTTCATTTCCGCATTCCCAACACACCACCTTTACAAGTTTTCCTGAAGATTTAGATCTCCCACTCGATGACTTATTTTTGTTTCTGTTCTGGGACCATCCTCGTACACACAAGGCATCACCATTCTGGCTATCCATATTTTTCTGTCTCATCTCCTCCGTCAGCAAGGATGAGACTATTTCATCAAACTGCATGGTAGTTGCATTGCTACCTATTGCGATAACCAGACTATTCCATGAATCTGGTAGAAAACACAACAAACTAATGCACTTATCTTCATCTAAAATTTTGATATCAACAGACGGTAAATGACTTACCACAGTATTAAACGCATTTAGATGCTCCGTCACTAAGTCTCCATCTTTCATCTTCAGGTTATATAGCTTTTTCTATAGGAATAATTTATTCACTAGAGGCTTAGATTGGTACAAAGTCCCTAACTTGTCCCACAAAGCCTTTTCCATAGCTTCCCTTTATACATTCAGCAATACTGAATCTGAGACACACAATCATATTGTGCTCTTTTCCTTCCGATCCAAATTATTCCATTTTTCATCAGACACTCCCGTTGGTTTAGTACCCAGATCTACCGCGATCCACTGATCTTTATCCACCAACAGATTCTCCATCTTGAGTTTCCACAACTCAAAATTCTGACCATTAAATTTCTCGGTCTCTATCTTTCCACTACTAGCCATCTTCTTTCACCACCAGAATAGATATCGCAGATCTCCCACTAAACAGGGTCTACCACAGGCTCAAGCGAAACCCATTAGCAACAAAGGTGTCCCCTTGAAGCCAAAACAACTCTAATACCAAATGTAGGTTTTAAGCTCATACAAAAATTACGTGCATACGAATTCTAAAACATAAATAAAAAATGCGAGAGCATAAAACATAAAACACATATACACAGATATTTTCCCCTAGATCCCAAAACCGGGACTACCATCTTGATTTTTCATTATGTTCCTTTCAATGTTACACTACATATTTATATCTGTCAAAGGATCTAATACCATGGACCGAAAACCATCGCGTCCAAAAGCATGGACCCTATATTAGGTTGGGTGGATCTACCTATGGTTTTGTGCATAATTTTAGAGGGGGGCTAGCCGCCCCCCTCAAACCCCCTATGACCCCCCCGCTACGCAATCGGCGCAACGAAGGGAGGGCTCTTGCCCCCCTCTAACCCCCTGGTTCACTACATGGGCTAGTCGTGGAAAGAATAACACAACCCAACAATGGATAACAATTATTGTTAATGTTTATGTGAAGTTATTAAGTGATGAAGTGAGGGGTGTGAATCCTTCACTCCTATAGAAATTAAAGAAGGGAAAACAAATTATAAATAAAATTTGAGGTTCCTATTGGAGAGAATGAATATCAATCTCTCATCACCAAGCTAATTTGACTTTCTGGCATGAAATGTTTGATTAGCATATAAAATATTTGGAGTCAATGTGATGATATTAAATGAATATGTAATGTGATGATGGATTCCTTTCAATTGCCACTAGCTTGCAACTGAAATGATTAAATGATTGACCATGTGATGGTTTTAAAACCAATTTAGAGGCTATTGCAAATGATATATAACGTGAGCTCATGATGAAGGATGGGAATATTATCACCTAAAAAAGAGCTAAATGTTATGAGAAGAGTCTCATGTTTTTGAGGCTTGGATTTTGTATGAGGCAAGTTTGGAAAAGAAATTTCTTATTGAAAATTGTAGAATATATCTCATGAGAATTTTATGTTGTGATACAGGTGAAATAATGAATCTATCCAGGAAGGTAGATAAAGGTTGTGAAGCATCAACTTAGGAAGAATACCATTGTAGTGACATTGAATTCCTATAAAATGCCTTGATTTCCATGAGTAATGACATGTAAACTATGTTAAAGCAAGCCATATAGGCACCTCCTCCAAAAGACTGTAACAATATCTTTAATATTCCCGTGTGAGGAATGAACTTGCTATGAAAATATTATGTCATACATTCATTGGGATAATTAGTCTGAATAGGTGTGTTTAATGCCAATAATGAGTTGAACCTACCTATGGAATCCTGATGAAATGAAGGATAATCATACCGATATGTATTGGGATGAATTTTTCATTTGATCAAAATGCATGTTGCTTTATGGAAATCTTAATAGATGCTTATGAAAATGGTCATAACACAAAAAAGATTTGTTAGTTTTTTTGTTGTTGATACTATATGGAACACGCTAAGTTTGGAAGAAACTAGATTTTGAAAACAACTACCATTGTTGAAGCGATGGGAAAGATAAGGGACATGAAAAGATATAATAATATGCAAGAGCAAGGATGTTGCTATAGCTAAAAGTAAGCAATACATATACCCTATAGTAAATAATTTTTATGTTTGAATACTAATGATTGTTTGGTTGATTACACAATTAGGATTTATTGTAGGTGAATTGGTCTTGGATATGGAAGACATGTAAGCCAATAAGGAATATTGAACCCTACTACAACAAGAGAAAATGTGTTGAGAAATGAAGAACCTTATGATGAGAAATATAGGTCCCTTGATAAACAAATAGGAACATAGAATGTATATGATGAAATTGAAAACATACCTTATTAAAATTTTCAAAGATAACATCTCATGGTAATTCTATCTAATTGATATAGATGGGATGATGAATCCATCCAGAAAGATCAATTGATGGCTAATAGTCTGGAAATAACAGGAAATATGTTATTATTAGCACATGACAACCATATGGTATGCCATGACCATTTGTAATTAAAACCATGTAGTATGGTGCATCCAAGGGATACCTTAGATACAATACTCTATAAGTATCCATACTCTTCATGTGCAATAAATCCTTGGTCAGATAGATCATTCAAAGGATTATGTAATAGAGAAGGGGATTCCCTTAACCTAGAAGGGTGATTGATTATGAGGAAAAGAAGAATTGAGTGAATAACAAGTTAGTTGGGGTCATGAGCACATTGGGCATGTCCAAAAAAGGAAAAATAGTGAGTTGAGTTTATCTATGGCAACCATATTGATGTGAATCCATGAACATGCAGATAAATATTATGTTTGAAAAAATATTTTATCCCAATTTGTGAAATTTGGGAAAATGTGTAGGCATGGAAAAAGGTTTAATATACTCGCTCATTGATAAATGTTGCAGTCATTGATGGTATGCCAAAGGTTTGGAGGTGGCTAGATAGTGTCAAAACTATGATAAATAAGAATAGATAAAGAGGATGATGTTTTTGGTGCAACTCAGGAAGAATTGAGGAATATTGCTGCAATGAAAAATAGCACTTGGGATGGTATTGATGCAATTAAGGAATGCCAAAATTGGTGTAAACATTGAGGGAAATGTTCCTTTAAGGGGGAGGGGATTGTAACATTTTTAAACCCCACATTTTGTAATAGGTAGCTAATATTGATGATGCTGTAATTACTAGCAGATACTTTGAAAGACCATTTGATGTAATTTCTAACTCTTATTTAATATATTGCTAAATCTAATGAAGAGGGAAACAAACATGGATCCTGATGCTTGAGGGGAAATATGTAAGGGGAAATTAGGTAAGTTTTGTATCTTACCCAAATTAAAGGTTCTGATTCCTAACTTAGCAGTTGAATTACCCAACTACCAATAGTTATGAGAAGAATGGGAGAAGTGGTATTAGAATGATCTAAGATTATGGGCTATGTACCCATTTTGGAGACTTTTGGTTAACCATGTATCCCAAGGAGGGACCATGAATTCTCATGAATGGACAATGTTCATATTAGTGACCAACACTCATGTGGTGTGAATAGAATAAATAGAGTAGTAGAGTAAAGAAGGAAGCAAGGAGAGAATAATTGAGTAATGTGAGAGTGGTGCTAGCGAACCAATGGAAATCCATGGGAATGAAACAAAACCACATATGGGTGTTGAGACTATGACTTTGAAATATAAAAATATATAAATCCTCCCAAGTCACAACAATCCTACATATAATTGTGATTTTAAATGAATTTGTTAATGAAGTCAACGTGAAAGCTTTCGACCTCAATTAAAGGGTCGAGAGGAAATTATGAATAGTCTATTTTATTCAAGCACATAAGGCATTGATAAAAGGACAAGCACTTTGAGATTTTATATTACTGAAGGCATCCCTTTTGTGTTGTGTAGGTGCATGGTGGCCATGCTTTGTTGTGTTAATAGGACTAGACTTATTAACGTAAGAGCACAATCTTGATTGCTATATGTGAAGGAGAGAAACCTTCATGTTTTCCACCATGATTTGAAATTTGTATAGCCTTGAGAGAAGCTTCCTCTTAAGGCATAATATTTGGCTTTAGGTGTCCAAATACAAGAAATATATGTTGTAGCTATGCCTATGGTTGGGTGGAGAGTGGCCCTCCCTTCTTCAATTTCTAACAAAGTTTAGGTGAATCAAATAAGTGTATCTATTTCTCTATTAATCAAGTTAAAATTGCTATTCAAAGTTTCATGAGAATTTTTATGCTAATTTACTGAATATTTATAAGCGACGAGATGCATGTATTATGTAGTTTTCCTTGGGTGCTAGATATTACATTTCTCCATATATATATATGTGTGTGTGTGTGTTTGTTTTCTCTTAAACAAGTTACAGTGTGATGAATATGGGATGTATGGTTTGGTAAGATAAATGAATTAGTTGACATGAGCTCGAAAACCATTTATTTATTCTATAATATGAATGGATTTTACTAGACCGTTTATGGGAGGAACCAACTCTGAATGTATCCTTGTTTTGGATGAGAATACTTAATAGTTATTTAATAATGGAAGACTTTGTTTCGTTTATAGGTGATTCACAATGCTAGCCCCTATGTTTGTAAGAGCTTGATGTTGGAAATAATACTGAGAGGGGGGTGAATCAGGTGTTAGCAAATCAATAACTTTTTCATTTCCATAATCAGATTCATATACGCTACTTCAGTTAAGGGAACTCACGTGTACACGCAACTGTGTTTAATGCAACTAGCGTATATCCAACAAGCTTATGATTCGGTTAATTCATCATATATTGATCTTTAATCAGTGCATCAGAACATCATTAACCATATAAACAGTAACAGAATAGAACATCACACATAAGAGACACACATGAACACCATGATATAAGGTGGAAACCCAATGTGGGACAAAACAACCTGCTGTTGTTTTCTTTAAGATAAGAAAAACAGGTTTACAATATTGTACTGGCGCAGACTCATACTAGTACGCAGGCACCCACATGCAGAAGGCTACAACCTTCTCTCGTTCTCCATCTTATACTAGAAGGGAGCTACAACCCCCTAGATCTTGTACTAGCCGATATATTTACTAGTACATAGGCGCCGACCTACAGAAGGCTGCGACCTTATCTTTTCTTCCAGGGACCACATTTCATAAATTTTCAGACTGGATCCATCAATACAAAATCAATCACCACTACAATATGACCATCAACTATATTTGCATCATCAATCTCTGAATCACCCAAATACTGAATCACTAAAACCTTGTCGTCAAAACGCAGTTACCAAAACACAGAGCAGAACCCAGAACCCTACAACAACCACTAGAACCAACAACAACCTCAAATATCAAATCTCATAATGTATACGCTACTTGGCTATGTCGAATCAGCGTGTATACACCCTTTCACCAAAGGGAACCAACGTACATATCTAAAAATAATTACTTATACCTTCGCTGCAATTTTCTACTTTAGATATCCCCAGATCATCAGATATAAAGGATAAGACATGCGTCAATATTCAATCTGAACTATTCATGATCATACCATATAATGATAATGCATTTTAGTCTTCATGATCTCGGTCCATCAACCTTCATTTGCCACATAGGTGCACCCTTAACAAAGCATCACATACCCATAACCTGCATACAAGATCTCACACTTCATCACTTGCACACTTGCCATTTGGCCTAATGATCTCCTTCTCCTTATATAGGTTTAGGCCTCTCTAAATACCACGTTCCAAAACCACGTAGGACCAATACCTTGGACCCAATACCTGGGGTCAATACCTCGGACCAAATACCATGGACCAAATACCACAAACCAAAACTTAGTTTTCCAACATGTACACGCCTTTCCTTCTATGAAAGTGCATGTGTATGGTATACATGCCTTTATATATAGTGAACCTGCATGTATATGTGACTTGGTATATAGTGAACCTGCTTATACCTTTTCGTATACGCAACTTTGTATATAGTGAACCTGCGTGTATACGCGGCTTGGTATATAGTGAACCTGCGTATACCTTTCTTTCTTCATTCTTGTTTTTTACCTGCTATATTGTGATCTTTCATCTAAGAGAGTTTCCATCAAGGACAACACTTGTGTCATACCTGTATCATAATTCCAACACTTTAGTTGATAGGGTGATGTTGGTATTTTCAACCCAAAGGAATGAGAGTAATCTCAGATCAGTTGGTTGAAGTCAAGAATATCCGACCATTGTTCATTTAGATATTTATTTTGTGGAGATTCCATGTTGAATATAGTGTTCGGGATTCCTTCATAGGCTATAGAAGGTTTCTGAGCTCTCAAAAGTCTTTAGGAAAGGTTTATTTCCTATCGAAGTCAATTTCAACACTTTGAAATTGGCTTAGGAACTTAGTAGAAGGTTTAGATTTTTGGGGTTTTTAGCAAGAGTTTGGAAATTTCGGGATTGGAGGATTTGGTCCTAGCCCCTAGTCATATGATCTGTAGAGTGATCATGACCAAGAGCTTAATCAAAAGGAGCATAAGTTCATAAGGATGGGATGTTTTGATTTCATGATATTAGGTTATCGAGTGGTGGGTAACACATATAATGTTCTCCAACACAAACCCAAAATAATAACATATCTCAAAATGTAATTTTTTGTAATTCCTAGTTTGACTTTGGTAAAAGTCAAAAGGGTGAATTAAATGAATGTGAGGGGTAAAAGTAAATGTATATGGGTAAAATTAGGGGTTAATATGTGTCTTATCCTCCATTTAATGCTTTGGATAAATATCTTGTGATAGTTAGATAAAAGAGGAAATGGTTGAGTAACCTCCCTAGTGTGTAGCAATGATCAGATAGGTGCATGTATTTGAATTTCTTTGCTAGAAATTCGACCTCCTATGGAGGATTTCGACCTCAGAGCCTATATTAGGCCTTTTGTAATCATTTTCAAGGGTTGGATGCAGTGGAATTGAGCCTTGAATGCTAGTGAAATTGAGAATTTGGCAGGAACTAATATAGAGAGTTTGCAACTATTGTAGTGGGATACCTGTGGTATGTGTTTTAGCAGTGTTTTTCCTTCTATGATCATAAGTTTATATTTATTGTATCTTTCATTTCCATTCCCATGTTTCATGTACTTGTTTTGTAAGAAAATAAACAAAATTCATTCATGTAATGCTTTGTTTTGGAGAAGCTTTCATATTATTGTTCATTTTGCTTCTGATATAAACGAATTCATGAGACTCATGCTCGTTTTGAAACCCTACCTATCTCCCATATACACAATGGTAACACTAAAGTGCTAAAGTGTGTGCCTACCTTGCCCCATTACATATCTGCAAATTTGATTCTTAAAGCCTAAACCTATCTCCCTAAACCTAAGCCACCATCCAGAAACCAATCAAAATCAAATCAAACTCTAATCTAAACATATCTAGCCTAAAATCCTTTATATTCCAGTCATTTTTTGTTGTGATTTCATAGAGAGAGCCCTCTCTGTTTTGGTAGGGCTAGCTACCAAACTAAAAGCTTGTTCAGTGTTTACCTTCGTTGATCTCCTCATCAGCCTAGGACATTGTGGAGGATAACATTTTGGCGTCGTTGGCGAGATGTAAGATCATATCTTCTCAGGGAGAGAACGACAAGGATCATATCTGATTGCTGATGGTGGGCAACGGTTAGACACATATGAAGGTTGAAATCATTCACCTAGTGACTCCAAATTAGTTTGAAATTTAATTCAAAGACTCCACTGGAGGATGAACCTTACCAACAAAAACATGAAAGGAAAATATGGGAAGATCAGGTATTCAAGTTGGACTTTCATCAAAGACTTCATGTTCTTTATTATAAATTATTTCTTCTCTTTTCCCGAGAATGTCAAGAAGGTTTTACAAAGTATACAATATTCGAGAAAACATCCCAGGCCCGCATTTGATTTTTTTCCTTTGAAGGTTGTGAATACAAACTCTCTATATGCCTTTGATCTTGGTCAAGACCCTTCTTCTGAATCTTATGATGACCATATTCGAATTGATGAGCCTCAAGACATCAAGAATAATACTACAACCTCCGTACATACTCCTATATCTTTTAAAATTCCAGATAAATACAAGCCACTCAACTTACCTCCTATACTCTATGATTTCCCTGAAAATTATTACAAATATCTTCCTAGGTTTGATGAAGAATATGGTAACATCACTTCTAAAAAACACATTCAGAGTTTTGAAAATTTTCTTGACCTTTTTGAGGTTGAAGAAGATGATGTCAGTATCAGTATTTTTGCTTTATCTTTGCAAGGTGAAGCTAAGAAATAGTTCAAGAACTTACCGGATGCAAGCATTTTCGATTTTCATCAGTTTGTGAAAGTTTTCCTTAATAGATGGGTGATCAAGAAAAATCCTTTTTTGATTTTAGAAAAAATAATCATTTGGAAAGAAAACCAGGAGAAATAGTCCAACACTTTTCATCTAGATTCGATCAAGTATACCATTCAATCCATGTTGATATCAAACTGCCACCCGGTTTAGCTCTCTTACACTACCTGGATGCCTTTTATCCTGAAATGGAATTTCAATTGAGAGAAAGGAACACTACCACACTTGAAGAAATGCAGGATAGTGCAATAGCTATGGAAGATAATTTGTTGGTCAAAAGGTCAAAGTTGAAAGAAGAAGAGAGGCAGAACATAGAAAATGAACACCTAACATCTTTAGAAGTGAAGCTCGACATTTTTGTAAGCATAATGGAAGAAATGATGCAAAAGATCACCATGAGATATAAACTTGTTGTTAAAAAACACCATGTTCCACTTATTGTAGAAGAAGAAAAGGTTGTTGACCTTAACCATTCTGTTGCTATTCTCAGTTATCATAGATCAGAGAGTGATTGTTTTACATATTCATTTATGGACAGCCATGAAGATGGATTTGTAGATCAACCTGTGGAGGATCAATCTATTGATCTAATGTGTATGCTTGATGTCATTACTTATAATGATGAGTTACCAAATTATGACCAGTATGATGATGATTATGTTGTTGAAATAGAGGTTGACTCCACAATGAAATCAATGACATGTTTTTGGGAGGAAGAAGCTTCATTACAACAACTCAGACATAGCACTCAACCTATACATATCAATTATGATAGAAACGAAGAGAATCCAAAAAATTTCAAATTAGGTGAAAGGTCTTTGCCTTTATGTTTACTTCATTTCAATTACTGAGAGAAAACTTTCCTAAGATTAGAAATCAACAGTTTTTCAATTTTGACGTTGAGCACGGAGAAGACCATGAAATTCTTGACCAGGACTCCTTACCTTTGTGTTTCTCTTATTTCGAAATAATAAGAGCAAACTATAAGGTTACCAAGGAAGCAAATAAGAAAGTTAACAACAGTTGGCAACCTTCTCGTGAAGTTGTTGAGAATGTTGTTTGTAATATAGAACCTTTTTTTAGTCCACAATCACCTTTACCAAGCAACATTCAGTTTGAAAATGCAGTTGAAAGTGTGGAACATGAAGAGCTTATAGAAAATCATGTAGTCTCATTGGAACCAATGTATGAAAAGTTGCAGCAGTCCTCTCAAGTTCTCCTTGATCTAGTAGCTGATGTTGTGGATGGTATATGTAGTCAAAGTCCTTCTCCATTAGTTAACTATGAGCTTCAAAACAAATATGACACAAATTTGATCAGGCTGCTGGCTTCATTGTCTTGTTCAACAGGAGTCCCATTACAAAGTTCATCCAAAAATTTCCAATCTACATCTGTTTCGCTTGAGAATGACAAACTTCATTTTATAAAACAACCAATGTCTAAAATGGAAGAAGATTCTTGTCTCGTTGTTAATCATCAAGAAAAGGTAGTCATTCACAAGTTTCAAGATCCTTTTGTTAAGTTGCTGCAGTCATCAAGGGAGATGAGTTTTACTATATTTATGGATCATGTACACATGTTCAATGGACACTTGGAGTGACCTAGCTTTTGTTTTTTCTGCCTGCTCAAGGAAAGTACGAGCATAATTCAATTAAGTAGCCATTTGTTGGATTGGTTACACTAGAGGGATCACTACACATGATTGTATATATATATATATATATATATATATATATCTTCAGTTGGTGGGTGGTTATCATTAGGATTTAAAGCCTGAAGTGAAGACCCTAAGATCTCGATGGTCTGCTGCCATAAGTAAGTTCAGTAGTATGTCATTTATAGTCAAGTCAATTTAGTTAGTCAGTCAGTTTTCAGTTTTGAGTTTGGTCTTTTTGCATTTTGACTCCATGTCCAATTAATAAGGCTACCTAGTCTACAGTGTTCTTGACACCTCCAAGGAGCTTGATCCAGATTTATTCAGGAACACAATAAAGGATAGAAATAAATATAAATACAGAGATGTAGCATAAATAATACTTCATTTCATTAATGTAAAATGCTGAAATATGCTTACAAACATAAATGGAAAGAAGCTGGCTCAGGCGATGGTGGCTTATCTCTGAGAAGCGATGTGGTGGCTACGTGCCTTTGAATTATGTTACAATGAGGCTCGAAGGCCTATTTATTGTTGAGAAACAATGGAAATCCCTAAACATCCAAAAACCTAACCCTAGGAGATGAGGCGCCAAACTATGGGCCCTGTTTGGATAAATTGGCACATCAACTTCTCGGGGTCGTAACTTTGGCTTATGATCTCTGATTGATGCACACAATACCTCATTAGAAGGATCTATTCAAGGACTACAACTTTTGAATGGCCAACATGGGTTAATCACCCATGTTGGCCCCTATTTTCCCAAAAAAACATCGTTTAGTGCCTCAAAACGGCTCCAGAAGTTCATGACCCAAAAAAACTACCAAAAATAGTAGATTGTGCTACAATTAAGGAAAATGAAAAACTGAAAGAGACAGTTGTGGGGGTCCAAGTGGGATAGGAAGGTGGCCACCAACATCCACCTAGACCCTTCCCCCCCCCCCCCCCCCCCCCCATAGGAACAATGGCCCCATTACGTTGAGTAACTCCATGAGATGGGGAAACTTCTGCTGAACTTGGTCCCTTGTGAGCTTTTATGCAATCTCTGATGTGTCTAGTAATGGTGGGAAGCATGGTCGAGGGTGGTCAACATTGAACACTCGGTGCAAGCCAAGGAATGGGGGAACGTTGTGATCCAAAGCCTTGTTTCCCAAAACCTTCGAAATGGTGTAAGGACCATATCAGAGTGGTCTAAGCTTCCAGTGGGCTCTTGTAAGGTGTTCTTTCTGTAGATGCAACCTTTGTCACCCACTTGAAACTTGTGTGGCACCCGATGTCAATCATGTCGTTGCTTGTACTTGGAATTTTCCACAATGGAATGATAATATATTAGCCTGTTGGGTAGAGGTGCTCTGACCGAATGCTTGACCTGACAATGCAACGGTACCCATGTGGGTGAGGAGAAGATGTCCTTGTATTCTTTCATGATCTTATTTACCTGCTTCTACTGCATGGAGGAACCTTTCCCAGGGGCCATGGATGTGGCTAAAATATTCTCCTTACTTTGAGACTGAACCAGAAAGAAAAATAATTTCCTAGTCTGGAAGATGATCTTATTGCATTTCTTAGTAGAGATCAAAGAAGTGGCGGTAGGTGGGGCTACCTCTGGTATCCTGTATAATGAATTACCCAAAGAAATAACAGCGCGAGGCCTTGAATCATATACAACATGTCACTTTTACAAGTATGGTTGGCCTAATAATACATCACAAACATCAAGAGGTGCAAAATCACACAATACCTCATCTGTGAAGGGCTTGATGCTATAGGGAAGGTGACACTGTTAGCGAACTCAGAGATCTCGTCCTTGGTGAAGCCACTTGATGTTGTATGGTTGTGGGTGTCATATGATCACTAGGCCCAGCTACTTCACAAACTCTTCTGAAATGAGGTTATTTTGGTTTCCACTGTCGACAATGAATTGCAGCGACGAACCCTTCACCCACATTTGTGAGTGGAAAAAATGCTCCCCCTCCTCTTGATCTTTGGGCTCATTCTTCTAGATCTTGGCGATGGCAACAGTGGCACTTCCTCTTGTCAGGTTCTGACTCAGGGTTGGAACATGCATCTGATCCTGAAGCCTTCAACTCGGCCACCAGCGATTGCTTGGCCCAACACTCACATGTGTTATGAGTGGGGCTCTTATGGAACTCACACCACTTTCCTTTGTCCTTCTTTGACTTCATGGTGTTGTTCGTTTCTTGCGGCTTTTACGGGTTGTCTTGGGTCACCCCATCTTGGCTTTGTCCTTTTTTCTTTGGATTCACAGATCCAAAGTCTCACTTCTTTTGTTTAAACTTCTGCTTGATCTTGACAACGTATCGGTACACCATGCTAAGAGAGGAGATGTCCAGGCACTCCATCTCATCCTGGATGTATCTATGTATGCAGTTGCAGTATTTGAGTACCACATGCTGCTCATAATCCTTGATACCCAATTTTATGCGAAGGATATGAAAGTTTTTGGTAAACTCCAAAACATCTTGGTCGCTTCCCTGCCACAGCATGGTCCACTTTATGTATTTATCCTCATAGCTTTTGACAGGTTAGTAATTCTCCTTGATGGCATCCCGGAATGAATTCCAAGTGGGTGCGGCTGAAAATAGTGAGGTCGTACTTTCATCCTTCAACTCGCAGCAAGTTTCCCACTAGTCATTGACGGGGGGGGGGAAGCTTTGAGAAGAGCAAAAGTAATGTTTTCCTGGCTGGAAAAATCATGAACAGAAAAATAACCTTCTAACAGATTTAACCATTTATCTACGACATCTGAATCTATTCGACCCTTAAATATGGGGATTTCAAATTTAACGTGTACCTTAAAGGGTGTGGCATTTCCAGAACAGCTGCTGGAAGTAGATGTGTTGCCCCTGGGTTGCCGCTAAAGGATATGAGTAAAGTTGTCCATCATCGCGTTCCTTTGTTGCATGAGGGTTTCTTCGAGCAAGATTTTGATAGGATCTCCTACCCCCTCATCTTTCTTTTCTTCCACCATGGGAGGCCGTCAGGATTTGTGAGGCTGGTCTTGCAAAGGTTCGACCAGTTCAAGCCCTAACTCCTTATATCCTGACCTCGTTGGGGACATGCAAAGAAAAGCAGAGAAAGAGTAGACCGCTCTAATACCACTGATCCAGGTTTATTCAAGAACGCAATAGAGTACATAAATAAATATTAATATAGAGATGCAACAAAAATAATACTTCATTTCATTAATGAAAAATATTGAAATATGCTTACAAACAGAAATGTAAATAAACTAGCTCGGGTGATCGTAGCTTATCTCTAAGAAGAGCTGTGGCAGCTACATGCCTCTGAACTGTGTTACAATGAGGCTCAAAGGCCTATTTATTGTTGAGAAACAATGGAAAACCCTAAACATCCAAAAACCTAACCCTAGGAGATGAAGCACCAAACTATGGGCCTGCTTTGGGTAAATTGGTACATCAACTTCTTGGGGTCGTAAATTTGGCATATGATCTATGTTTGATATGTACCATACCTTGTTAGAAATATCTATCTGAGGAATACAACTTTTGATGTTTTCCCAAAAAAAGTCGCTTAGGGCCTCAAAACAGCTCCGGAAGTTCAAGACTCCAAAGAAAATGCCAAAAATAGTAAATTGTGCTACAATTATGGAAACTGAAAAATTGAAAGAGACAATTGTGGGGGTACAAGTGGGATGGGCGAGTGGCCACCAACATCCATCTATATCAGAGCTACCATCCTCAGCTGAAGCCAATGTTAGTGCCTGTCAATCATGTTAGTCACTGGTTGTCAAATGTGCTCTTATAAATATTTTTTTACTAGGGACTTAGGTCAAATTCTTATGGTTTCGAAAATATTTTCAATTAAAATTTGGTCACTGGTTAGGGGGGTTCATTCTTTACTACTCTTTTTAGTCTCATGTTCTTCATCACTCATCATGGTCATTATCTTCTTCGAGGTATCATATCTTCATTCAAGTGTTTTGGATCATGAAATGGTTAAATTCCTCATTTTAGGTCATGGTCTAGTGTTTTCACTCCATGTGTCGTCATGATACCATATGTCAAAACAAAAAAACATGTCCATCATGTGAGTCAGTGGGTAAAGGGTGTTAGAATCTTATGGAAATAAAAATAAAGGTAAAGGTAAATGTTTTATCTTAAATAAGACAATGTTGCAGTACACTACCTCGTCTCATCATTTCTCAAACGGACATATGATGTCATGCCACTACCAAAGAAAAAATCATCTTTCAAGCTACAAAGGACCATACAAAGCAAAAAAAGGTTTCATTTCAACATTCATAGGTTTAAGCATCTCCTTGGCAAGTAAGTAAACATATGGCACCTCTTATGCATCCTTCATTTTGAAGAACTCAATGAAAATCCATGTCCTAGGGTTTCACTGTGCTTTGGGTCTCCAAATTATTTTGATTCATTGCAGTGAGAAAAATCCTATTTTTTATGTTCCATAACCCCCACACATACCTTAGATACCCCTCCCAACCATTTCCCATACCCATTCCATTCATTTCCCCTCATTTGCCCTTAACCCTAGATCAATGTTGTGTTTTTGCAAATTTCTAGGCTAGGACTGTGTTTTGGTCTTTTTCACACCTTTCCCTCACTAGTTTCAATAAATTCCACCTCCTTACACTCCCTAACATATATCCTTACCCAAAAAAAATTTCCCAATAATTTAGACACCCTTAAACCCCTTCATCTCCCTCCATTAGCAAAACAATCCCTTTTCTCTTTGAGGCAATTTGCTGCACATAGGGACATTTTTTCTTCAAAATATGTTTATGTCCAAATGGAGAAGCATTTTACAAGTGTGAAAGAGGTTTTTATCAATTATAGGCCAAGGAACAAAAGTGTCCTTTCGTTTATGCAAAGGTGTTATGATTTGAGAGAAATACCCAAACTACACTTACTACGGGAGACTTGCTTCAGTTCTGGACATCTCAACTTCAAGATAGTTTTCAAGGATTTGGAGTAGGTGTTGGCAGTGCTTAAGGACTCTACTGTGTAACATACATCAGAATATTTCAAAAAATACTACTTCCTTCCCAAAATCCTCTAGGAAGGAAGTCAAAAGGTCTCTATAAGTTGGCGATGCATGTTTTTCAGAGACACCCTGCGTTTTTGGAGTGACCTTGGGAAAATCAATTTGTCTCCCTACTAGAGTGTCAAAATTACATTCTTGAGGCATCCATATTGTAGCAGACTTCAATATATTTTCAAAATGCTATCAATTTTGCAATTTGGAGTAGTTTAAGGCCTCCAAAGGCGGGTTGGAAGACAACACACTACACACAGGAGGCCTCCGCTGCACACTCGGAGACACCTTGGGAGAATGGCCATATATCAGCCAAAAATGGGTCATTTTGAGTGAAAAAACACTCTAAATACATCTAAACTCTCCTGGATTTCCAGAATAGGCTTCATATCTAGATTTGGATTTCAGAAAGGCACTTAAAAATGGCCTCCAAAACCTCTCTGCGCACCTGAAAATTTCTAATATTTTTGTAAAATTTTCACTATGTATTTTTTTGTAATTCCTAGTTTGACTTTGGTAAAAGTCAAAAGAGTGAAGTAAATGAATGTGAGGCATAAAAGTAAATGTAAATGGGTAAAATTAGGGGTGAATAGGTGTCTTATCCTCCATTTAATTATTTGGGTAAATATCTTGTGATGGTTAGATAAAAGAGGAAATGGTTGAGTAACCTCCCTAGTGTGTAGCAGTGATCAGATAGGTGCATGTATTTGACTTTCTTTGCTAGAAATTCGACATCCTAGGGAGGATTTCGACCTCAGAGCCTATATGAAGCATTTTTTTAGTCATTTTCAAGGGTTGGATGCAATGGAATTGAACCTTGAATGTTAGTGTAATTGAGAATTTGGCAGGAACTAATAGACAAAGTTTGCAGCTATTGTAGTGGGATGCCTATGGTATGTGTTTTAGCAGTTTTTTTCCTTCTATGATCATAAGTTTGAATGTATTGTATATTTCATTTCCATTTCCATGTTTTATGTGCTTGTTTCCTAAGATAATAAACAAAATTCATTCCTGTAATGCTCTGTTTTGGAGAAGCTTTCACATTATTTTTCATTTTTCTTTTGATATAAATGAATTCATGAGACTCATGCTTGCTTTGAAACCCTACATATCTCCCATATACACAATGACAAACCTAAAGTGATAAAGTGTGAGCCTACCTTGCCCCATTACATCTCTACAAATCTGATTCTTAAAGCCTAAACCTAGCTCCCTAGACCTACGCCACCATCCAGTAAACAATCAAAATCAAATTAAACCTTGATCTAAACATATCTAGCCTAAAATTCTTTACATTCTAGTAATTTTTTGTTGTGATTTCATAGAGAGATCCCTCTCTGGTTTGGTAGGGCTAGCTACGAAACTAAAATCTTTGTTTGTGGTTACCTTCGTCGATCTCCTCATCATCCTGGGACATTATGGAGGATAACACACACCATATCCACATCACCTCAGAGCTTTTCAAAACGAAACTCTTGATATTAAAAAACAAACCTCAAAACATTTTATGATATTAGAGCTTTTCTTTATCGTAACACATTTTGAAAGAACCTCCGATATTACATTCCTCTAATACTGCAATGGCTAAATGTCGATGGTTCATTATATTTCTGATGGTTTGTTATCATAATGTTTAGTTTATTCCAAGGCTCCCATTAGAACCTCAAGATCTTTGAATATCGTAACAACTCTTTAAAAACCTCCGATATTGAAACACCTATGATACCCCATACTCTCTCGTCATATATCAGAACCTCAAAATTTTTTATTATCATAACCTCTGATCCCTTATGCCTTCCGATCCTCCAATGTTCGATATCTCCATTCCTATGATACACGTTATGCTTCCCTCCTTCTCTCCTTATCCATCCACACACCCTTATAACTCCCACTCCACCTTATGCCTCCACTTTATAATAAAGCCTCCACCTTATGTCTCCCACTTATCCACCATGGTTCATACGTTGAACCAAAAGCCACTAGGCCCATTCACTTGGGACCAATAGCCACTTTTTTTGTCCTTCTCGGATTTTAGTTCTTGTCATTTCCACCCTTTGTTGGCTTTTCCTCTTATTAGCCTACCTCTTGCCTCCTCATCTCCCCCTCTTCCTCATCTATCTTTTTCTTGACATCCTTCTTCATTAGAGAAATTTTGAGGTCTAAAATGGGCCTCAAAACAAACATGTACAACAAAAATAAACTTTATAAGAACCAATATGATTTAAGATGATGATTTTAACCATGGGGGATGATTCACCATTTTTGGAGTAAAAAGGTAAAAATATTAAAAAATATAAAAGCTATTTTTTCAACTTGTATTTTCAACTTATCTCCCTACAGATTTACTCAAATTTTAAGTGGGAGAACTAATTGGATGCATAATTTAATTCATCATCCAAGGAGTACCCATGTTGCATACTTTCCATGGACCCTGCTACATGAAAAATGAGAAATACATGAAAAATGGGTGTGCAATCATATTTTTTCATGTATTCTCATTTTTCGTGTAGCAAGGTGCGTCGAAACTATGCAACATGGGTACTCCTTGGATGAGGAATTAAATTATACATCTAATGAGTGCTCCCACTCGAAATTTGAGTAAAACCATAGGGAGATAAGTTGAAAATACGAGTTTAAAAAGTAGTTGTTTCTTTTTTCCCTCTAAAATTCGATGATGTAATGTATCTTATTTTGTCATTTCCACTATTATTTTATAATATTCCTTAGGAGGCCCATTTTAGACCTCAAAATTTCTCTAATTTTTCTCCTTTGGCTTAGTCACTTTCCTTGTTGCGTTGCCATGCCTTGTCAACGAACTCAAGTCAGGCATGGAGTTGCTTATTATTGGAAGTGGGCCAGCCGAGGAAGCACAAGAACCCATCATAGTCTGGAAAAAGCTATTGCTCACTTTCAGGATATGACATTGGGACCCATCTGGGAAAAATTAACACGAGATGAGAGGGAAGGAACTCCCCAATGGGACCTTCTCTCAGATACTAAAGTACTAGTTGGGTCGATAGACTAAGTGTCTGACACAGGCCACACATGAGGACATTTTAATCAATATATGCATACAATGGACCTATACTAGCACATGAAATTTCTCATGGGCATGGTTTTATTGTATTAACTCAAGCAACGTGAGATGCCTCCTCCTCTCAATGGAGCACCTGCACTACATATGATGAACGTGGATCAAACTCTAGAGTGACTTGAAAAACACCTTAATATCCCTCACACTATTGGATGTTCTTCGGGCAACAACCAGGAGCCAATCCAAGTCGCAACATTAGACTCAGATCCTACTTCCTAGATTTTCTTGTTCTATCTTTAGATTTTCAACCCTCTAGTTATTTTAATTAGCTTCATGGTCATTAAAGGCCAAACAATAGTGCATGTATGAGTTATTTAGAACTTTTTGAAAATTTTTGTGAGCCTCTCTTATAGTAGTGCACTTTTTAAGTTTTTAATATGGTCCAACCTTTCTAAAGATAGATAGGTGTAAAAAATACTAATTTTAAATATGTATTCATGTTTGGAAGGAATACAAATTTACCCTAATAAAAAAATAAAAATAAAAACAAAAATTGATATATATATATATATATATATATATATATATATATATATATATATATGTTCATAATATAGATTCTAAGTAACTTGGCTAAGTTTAGCTAATAGATGAAATAGTCTTTTCGTCGGAATCACAATACATTTTATTAGTAAGATTGTGATTTTTTATTGTTTAAAATGCAATTTTGAATGCATAAATGGATTCATCACCTTAAAAAACCCCTAAAGCACTTGATCTTTGCATATTAAACGACTTAAACATATGATTTTTAAAAATTTCTATTGGATTTTAGATAAAATTGACTAGAAGAAGAACTAAAAAAATGACTATTTCATCTATTAGTTAGACTAAGCATGTATTAACTACTATATCTTATGATATTAAATAGAATATTACTAAATAACTATTTTATAATCAAAACATATATATAGCATAGTCTAACTAATTGATGAAATTGTCTTTGTTTGACATTTTTCTAGGCAACCTTACCTAAAATTTAGTAGAGCTTTTTAAAAATTAAAAATTTGAGTTTTTAATTCAAAGTTTCAGTGTCTCACGAGTGTTTTTTAGGATGTTAAATCCATTTATACATTAAAAGTGCAATTTAAAAAATAAGAAAACACAATCTTTCTTGAAATTATATTGTAGGATTCTAACAAAAAAGGTAATTTCATTTTAGTCAAATAATAATAATAATAATACTAATAGTTTATATATTATTACTAGCGCAACTATATAAATTAAAGGCATAGTCTAATTTATAGATGAAATAGACTTTTTTCACAATAATTCACGAAAATCCGACAATACAGTTTCAAGACTTTTTGTTGTTTAAAATATATTTTTGAATGCATAAATGGATTGAACACCCTGAAAAACTCTCAGGGCACTCGAATTATGCAGATTAAACAATTTAAACTTAAGTTTTTAAAAATCTTTGTTTGACTATAAGTTAGACTACGCCTAAATTAAATGGCTAGTAAATGTCGATAGACATCATAATAAACATTAAAACACTTCATTATATATCATAAAAATTAACAAACGTATAACTTTATTTTAAACTATATTTTTTGTTTCCTAAGTTGTGTGAGTTTTGAGATCACTGCACACTTAAGCTTTGGCTTGAGAAATTGCGACCTAGCTTAAGCCACACTAGCCCTTAACATGGTTGGATTTTTTCCCATAGAGCTTCGAATGAGTGGCCTTAACATCACAAAATGCCTTAATAGTACACCCCGTCACTGTCCATTCTACGCCTTGTGGACAACTTTATTTTTAAATTATTATTAATTATAAAAAAAATTAATATATAAGTTAAACATATATACATTTAAAATAACATAGAACTAGATTTTTAATTATGAAAGATTTATCCCCACTTTATTTTGGAGATTCTTAACTGGGTGGATTTTCGGGAATGGAGTGTCCATCTGACTCATCTGCCTGGGAAGCCATGGTCCACGCGGCCATTTAGGCGGAGACTGTTCACGACAATGCCAAGCTATCCAGTGAGTGGTGCTCCATGCTGGAGGATATGTTTATTCTCCCTTCGGTCCCTCATGATGCGCGTATTCTTCGCAATGGAAATCCAATCTCCAAATCAAAGGGAAAGACTCCATCTGCCTCATTGCATTTTCCTCTGAAGAATTCTAAACCTGTTAAACTGGCCCCTCCTCCTGCGGCGATTAAGCTTGAAAGTGTGATTTTGTCTGATCGTGTCGACAGTCTTCAGGATCTTTCGTTAGTTGGACATTGGCACTTCCCGGAAACGGAGGACGCCAATATGAGAGTTTGGCTTGAAAAGCATTGGAAGCCTTTGATAAGATATGTACCTATCGTTGCTAGATTGCTTAAAGAATGGTACTGCTTCCACTTTCTAAGTTCCTCTGATCTTGAATCCATTTTTAATCAGCAGTGGGTCTCGGGGAGAAGTTTCCTAGCTTTACATAGGTGGTATATGGGCTATAATCTGCTAAAAAATACGCCCTCCAACAACCTAATATGGGTAAAACTGTTAGGTCTTCCTCTGGAGCTATGGTCTAAAGAAACTCTAGCGGAGATCGGGAATGCTATTGGTAGGTGTGTGTATGTTGATCCGAGATGTTTGGGTGAGAAAGACAATCGTGTCGCTTGGATTCTCATTGACAAATCCTTTAGGGGAGGATTCCCGGACCATATTGACATTTCCTGGGGGGACTTCAAAATTTGTCAGAGGCTGGATTTCTGGGGAATCCCCTTTAGATGTTCAGCTTGCCACCGGATAGGTCATTTATTTAGAAATTTCCCGAGGTTTCTTTCAAAAGACTGTAAGGAGTAGGGTCATTCTCAAATTGGGAAAAAATTCTACAGGAGAAAATATCCTTCCACAAAATCGGAGAGCTTTCCATCTAAAAATTCTCTGTCTCCTATGCAAAATGTCCAATCTAAGATCTCTCTAGAAGGTGATTACCTAACCCTTTCTCAAACCAAATCTTCGTCTTCATTGAATGTTATATCTCCTTCTATGCCGCCGCTGGAGCTTGCCTCTGACTTCGAGGTTCCTCTTCCCCCCCTGATCCTCTTCCCCCCATCTTCCCCAACAAGGAAATCCTTGTGGCTTCCTCCTCATCCCCGACTCAAAAGAATATTTTCTCCCCGATAGGGAAAGGGAAGGATCCTCCGATCTCGACTACTCTTGCAAACTCCCCATCATCCTCTCCGACAAATTCCATAGGTCATGATTTAGACTATCTTTTAAATTAGAACCTGATGGACCTTAGACCGCTTACTATCCACAAGCCTGGAAAGCCCTCGTCTCCCGGCATTAGCCCTGATTCCGCTTGCAATATAGCAGTGAGGAGGAAGAACAATAGGGGCAACAAACACTTCAGGGGAAGGGGAGACGAAGCTGGTAGAGGTATTCGGAACCTGTCCCTTATAGATGTCCCGGTTATTGATATGACAGATGATCGGCCCCTTAGAGCAAGCAAGGCCGGAAAATCTCCAAAATGAATTTTGCTCTATCAATGAATATTAGAGGTCTGGGGGCAGACCAAATTTTTTGGCTTTAAGGGACCTTTTTTAAACTGTAAATCCCAAAATCATTTTGATTCAGGAGACCATGCATGAATCATCTGTTGCAATTTCTTATTTTAGAAAGATGTTTCCTTTATGGCACATATCGGCTTTAGATGCAGTCGAACTCTCGGGGGGTCTGGCGGTGTTATGGCATCCCGAATGGATTCAGGAAAAGGCATATAGTTGTATGGTCAGCAATCTCATCGCAACTCATCTAAGGGGTCATAGGAATCCAATTAATATACTAAATATGTATGCGCCCTACAAGAACAGACAACCATTTTGGGATAAATTGTTCGAATTAGAAATTCTTGACATTGATTTTTTGCTGATTGCAGGAGATCTAAATGTCTCGTTGAGTATGGAGGAAATTTGGGGTGCAAAGAAAAATATTGACCCGATTGCTGATAAAATAAAAAATGAACTATTATGCAAGAATTTTTTTGACATTTTACCATAAAAAATGATGTCGACGTGGGAAAATGGGAGAACTGAAAGTGCTTATATAGCAAAAAGGCTGGATAGATTTATCCTCCATGACAAATTAATTGAAGAGATGGGCATGCCTTTCTCATCAATTGGGAATGGTTTTATCTTTGATCACAGGCCAATTATTCTAGGGTGGAGAGAAAAGGGTTTTACAAAGGGGTACTCCTTCAAATTCAACAGAACATGTCTTGAGGATCCGGTCTTTAATGAGGTGATAACTCAGTGTTGGAAGGAGATGTCTTTAGAAAAATCCTTTCCTTGTTTTATGACCTTCAGGGACAAAATGGATGCAATTCGAAAAGTGGCAAAGGAATGGCAGTTTCAAAAAAGACAATTGAGCAAAAAGTCTCGCTAGGAGATTCAAATAGAGTTGGACAATGTTATGGTATCCATGAATGTTAATCAGCCCTCTTTCGAGATGAGATGCCAGATAAAGGAGCTGCAGAGGAAAAAGCAAAAGATTCTCGAACAAGAAGAAGCTTGCTGGAGGCTAAAGAGTAGGGCGACCTGGCTTAGGGAGGGAGATAAAAATACAATTTTTTTTCATAAATATGCAAGCGGCAGACGGTCTAAGAATTCTATATGGAAGTTAAAGGACGAAAATGGAGATTTCCTATATGCTAATCAGGATATTACAAAGGAGGCTGTTAGATTCTTTGAAAATCAGTACAAAAAATCTGAAAATTGCAGGATACAGGATATTTTGTGGGGCATAGAATTATTTCCCCAGATGTTTGACGAAGAATTAAATGAAAAAAAAATTCAGCCGATTTCGCAGGAGGAGCTCTTGGCATCTATGAAGTCTTTCAAAAGGGACAAAAGCTCGGGTCCAGATGGCTAGACGATTGAAGTCTTAATCCACTTTTTTGACCTAATAAAAGGGATTTGCTAAGAATGGTGGAGGCCACAAGGATGTCTGGTAATATAAACAATAAAATATCATCAACTCTTATAGCGTTGATTCCAAAAAAGAATGATGCTGTTTCCCTTCAAGACTATCGGCCAATTTCTTTGTGTAACATTTCGTTCAAGATAGTCTCTAAAATTATTGCTGAAAGAATCAAAGGAACTCTTTCTGAGTTTATATCTAAAGATCAACCTGCTTTCCTTAGAGGGAGGAACATTCTGGACATGGTTGCTTCTACTCAGGAAGGTTTGTTTGCCATTTACCCAAGAAAGAGTGAAGATATCATCTTCAAAATTGATCTTCGTAAGGCATATGACTGCCTGGACTGGAGTTTTATTAGATGTTTTCTTGCTAAGATTGGGTTGAGGCCCAATATGATTAACTGGGTCATGGCTTGTATAGAAGGGGTGATCTATGCTATTATTATTAATGGAATCCCTTCGTCCTTTTTCCCGGCAGCCAGGGGACTCCGTCAGGGATGTCCCTTATTGCCATTGATTTTCATTCTGGCGATGAACACGCTTAGCCTCCATATCAAAAAAGCAGTAGCAGAAAAAAGATGCCGCCCTTTAAAAATTTGCAGGAACATCTCTATCTCCCATAACCTTTTTGTTGATGACATTATCTTGTTTGGCATGTTATGTAGGTTTACATGGACATGTTTTTATGATATCCTCAGAAATTTCCAGAAGGCTTCTGGTTTGCAAATAAACAAGGAAAAGTCTATCTTTTATCGTAATGAAATCAGTCAAGAAGCGGTGGACTGGTTATCAGCCCTGTTTGGCGCAAAGTCTCACCCGATCAAACAGGGAACTAAATACTTGGGGTTCCAGCTTAAAGCAAATGACTATTCCAAAAAGGATTCGTAGTGGATTATTGATAGATATCACAAGAAGCTTTCATTGTGGGAATTTAGATGTCTTTCTCTGGCGGGCAGAGTAATTCTGGCTCAATTTGTGCTGAACCAGATAGTTGTATACTAGGCCCACTTGTTCTTCCTTCCTGCAAGCGTTATTAAAAAAATGGATAAGATTACAACGAATTTCATCTGGGGAGGTCAAGCAGAAAGGCGAAAATTTCACCTCACAAAATTATCAGATATCTCTACTCCTAAGAGCATGGGAGGTTGGGGTTTGCTGAACCTTCACAGTTTTAGAAAGGCTCTTTTATGTAAATTGCTTTGGAGGTGTATTTTTGGCGTAGGGTCCTGGAGCACGATTATTAAAAAGAAATATCTGGGCGGAAAATATTTTTCTTTATGGTTCAGGGAGAGAAGGATCGGTCCCTCCTATGGGTCAACTATATGGCAAAGTTTACATAGGATGGAAGGCTTCTTCCTGGAGAACTTAATATGGCAGTTTCAAACAGGTAAAAAATTATGATTGGATATGATCCTTTTCTGAGTGGAGCCGAGGATATTTATGTGCCGAAGGTTTTATTAAATTTTTTCCACAGGAAGGGTCTCTTTTTTTGGAGTAGTTTAATTGTTGGGTGGCATGGATCGACCCCTCTGTGGAAAGATGCCGGTCTCCTTCAGATGTCGGACTCTATTCCCATATTATGGGAGCCCATAAGGATGAGTCTCAGACCATGTGGTATCTTTCGCTTGGAGGAATCTGATGATATTATCTGGAAAAATTCAAAGTCGCTGCTTGGTATCAGAGTGAAAGAGGTTTACCAAATTTTAATGGACAAGAGGGATCCCCAACTCAGTCCTATCTTTCCTGCGACTTTTTGGATATTCGAATGCCCATCAAAAATGGTTTTTTTTGCCTGGCTGTTGTTCCGCAACAGAAATCTTTCCTGGGAAAATTTGAGAAAGCAGGGTTGGCAAGGACCGGGGCTTTGTCCTATGTGCAGATCCGATGAGGAAAGCAATTGGCATTTATTCCTGGATTGTCATATCGCCCGTCATCTCTGGCTGTCTGTAGAGAATTGGTTCAACATTCATCATATGACTCATTCCTCTATATCTGATGTGTTTTATTGGTGGAGCCAGCAGAAAGTGATCTGGAGGTCGTTGTTCATTATCTGTCTATGGAGCATATGGAAGGCGAGGGACAACTCCATTTTCAACAGCATCCACTGTTCTCCTACGGATATTTTCTCTAAGGTTATGCTGTCTTATGAAAGCCTCCCTTTCAAGGCGCCTAAGGTAAAAGAAGATGTTCTCCCTTCAGGTCCCTTGGTTTCTCCATCTTTCCCATGCGCGTTTTTTGATGGTGCTGAACAAAGAGGCATCTGTGGATGCGGGGTTTATATTCTGATTAATGAATCTTGCCATTTCAGTATCCATTGGAATGGAGGAAGGGGATCTAACTCTAACGCAGAAGCAATGGCTCTTGCTGGTCTATTATATTTTTGTTCCTTTCTAGATATGAGGCATGTATCGATTTTTGGAGACTCAAAGGTAATGGTGGATTATGTGCTCAAGGAAAACAATATCTCAATGCCTCATCTCGCTGGCTAGATGAACAGGATCATGTCTCTTTGGGATGATATGTATGATTTCTCCATAAAACATATCCGCAGGTCACAAAATCTGAAGGCAGATTCTTTATCAAAAAAGGGTCTCTCTTCATCTCTGGGTTTATGGTTTATGCAGATTCTGTCTGAAGATGAAATTTTCACTATTCAGGAGTTCTCTCCTCCAGTTTTCTAATTTTGCTTTAACAGTTTCTCAGTCATGCTTTTCTTCAAAATCGTATTTTCTTATAGCTGTATTTTGACGGAAAGTGTTTTTAGGGATCTTGTATCTATAGGTTGATGGTAATATCTTTGCATCTTTTGTTTCTACATACAAGAACAAGAATGGCCTTATCTTGATGACCTGTATTTCTCTTTGTCAGATACGGTCATATCTTCACAATCATATGAATATGTATCTTTTATGGGAACCGTTATATTTCTTATATAATATAATACAACTTTTTTCGTTCCGAGAAAAAGAAAAAACAAACTATATGCTATAAAACTTATAATGTAATAATGTATAACTATATTAAAACTTATATTCCTTTATTATAGGATATAGTAATTATTAATAATATAATATAATATCTCAAAATTGACTATTCTTTTAAAATAAATTAAGATCTCAATCGATAAAGGCAAAATGTAACCTTTTCAACAACAATCTTGACAATAAAATAAAGTTGAAACTTTTACAAATTTCCAATGGTGTAGTCTAATTAGATGGATGAATTGCCCAGAAAGTGATGGAAATTCTGGTCATATTTAGAGAAAATTTGGCAAGGATTTTTGTAAATACAAGTTATAGTTGTTAAACTTCAAAATTTTAGGTGTCTTAGAAGTTTTTGATGGTGTTGAATCCATTTCCACCATCAAAAACACTATTCATACACTGTCTCTACAAGATTTTTTTAAATTTTTTTACCCAAATTCCTGCCACTTTTCACTGGGCAATTCCTCTGCCTCGATAAACAACTCCGAAAAAAATAATCCGATGTGATGAGTTTTTTCAACTTCCTATATAGTTTTGATATTTCAGAGAAAACTATTTAAAATTTTATTCATTGATATATGTGCCACAATGCGCATGAACGTCAACACACTTCTATGCCGTCGTAAAAGAAAACATACCATTTTTATACTGATATAATAAAATTTACATCATTTAAAATTAATTAAAATATCCATTGTTTTATGCATTCTTACTAAAACAGTCCAAACATTAACTTAAATAAGTATAATATATAGATAGGTTTGAACTCGAGTTATTCTCCCTTTTTTTTTTTATATTTTCTAGTCTTCTTTACCCACAATTTGATAAGATTTTTGGAATCATAATTTTGAGTTTGAATTCTCAACCTTTTGACTGTTCCAGTTTAGAATTTGATAAGATTTTTGGTATATTATTTTGAGTTTTGAATTCTCAACCCTTTGACTGTTCCAGATTAGAATTTGATAAGATTTTTGGAATCATTATTTTGAGTTTAGAATTCTCACCCTTTTGACTGTTGCAGTTTAGAATTTACTAAGATTTTTGGAATCATCATTTTGAGTTTGAATTCTCTACTTTTGACCATTCCAGGTTAGAATTTGATAAGATTTTAATCTATATATAACATTAAAATTTGATTCTACACAATTTAACAATTATTTTTCGCCAAATGCGGACGAAAAATCCAAAACCTATAATGATTTGACCGCCCCCAGGGATACATTTGGACGGCGTAGAGAGCAAATCGGAAATTCGGAATGAATGATTCAGGTGGCAGTCTGCATCAACCCTGATACAATGATTCAGATGGCAGTCTGCGTCAATCAGCGTCAACTCAGATGCAATACGAAGTCAGCGTCAACTACGTTTGGGGGTTAGTGGTCAGTGGTCACTATCTAGCGGAATTCGGATTTGCAGCACCTAGCAATAAAAAAGGTCTCTGCTGTGTGCTCTACTCCTCCGTAGTCCACATGGAGATTCCTCTCACGGTGTTCTGCACCTGAAATCCTAGTGAAGATTTTTATGTTCAGTATACAAAATGAAGGTTTGAGTCATTGGGTTTCAGTTTTGAGTTCGGAGAGTCTGAAAAACCATCTTTTGATCGAATGGTTTGTGTTTGGCGAACCAATCACTTGCGGGTGCTGTACCGACCGAGCAGCTGGTAATCATTGAACATGTATTAAAGAAGAGCTTCGCCTGCAAGGGGCCCCTGCAAAAGCCTCCAAAAAACTTTTGAAGGAATGATACCTACACTAGCTGACGACTTTAATAATGGTATAGAGTTGTCACAACATAGCTAGAAGCTGCTCAGCGAATTCTGTCAGAAGCTCCAGAAGGGTATTGAGCTTGTTGAAAATTGTTCCAAGGTTAACTGCCTAAATATCTACAGAAGCTATAGATATGCAGGAAAAATTGAAGATTTGGACTTGTATATTGTCAGGTTCACTCAAACCCATGGCTGGGCACATATCTGTTCTGAATTGCATCATTTGAGATTACATCAGGATTTATTTGAGCACAAAATGGAGGATAAGCTTGAGAATATTGAGCGGAAAATTGAAACAATAAGGGAAGAATCTGAGTTTAAGTTTATCGAAGATCATATGGATCAGTTACAAATTAGTCTGCCAGAATTATCCCACTTTCAAGGCGGTTTGAACAGTCTGGTTCATGAGGTGAAGAAACGCTTCTTGTGCAACGATGTTCCCCTGGTCGGAGTGAAAGGCATG
Source organism: Pinus taeda (assembly GCA_000404065.3). Classification (NCBI taxonomy): domain Eukaryota; kingdom Viridiplantae; phylum Streptophyta; class Pinopsida; order Pinales; family Pinaceae; genus Pinus; species Pinus taeda. The sequence continues at coordinate 39,485 of APFE030427807.1, forward strand.
GGTGGTAGTGGGAAGACCACACTAGCACTAGCTCTTTGCAATGACAAAGAAGTCAAAGGTGAGAGGATTTATAGTGAATTACTCTTTAAAGTTGCATAAGAGTCCCCCATAAAGATAATGGGACATCATGAAAATATTTTGCTCTCATGTTGCTCTAAAATCTAGGTTTGTATTAGTATATTTGATAACTTATTGGTTGCAACTAAGTTGCTTCAGGTTTTGTATTCGTAGATTTGATTATTTTAAGAAATTATCTGGCGTATAGTTGAAATTAACTATGTTAGATTGAATTGTGTTGGTATCAAAGGGTAGTGTTTAGAAATATTAATAGATTTCTTTCTTTTCCTTTCTGTTTGTTTTTAGTGTGCTAGGATGTGTGCATATTGAAGTGGCTTCCAAAGGGGAGTGTGTAGGTATAGAGGATATATGAAGTTTTCCTAATATAATGTTAGGAGGAGAGTTAAGAGGTTGGTGGGAACAAAAAGTTGTGGCTTATGAAAGTGCTGAGGTGCGACAATCATTGGAGGGACTAAATGATGTGAAACAAAAGGCCAATGGGTAAAACTAGATGTGGACCTAGCAGGATTAGGCTTTCAACCATCATGTTGCAATGGTTGTTACTGAGGGAAGTGAGGTTCATGGATTTCCATGATACTTGGGTGTGGTGGAGGTGAATCGTGCGAGGTGTGAGGGGTAGGATGAGGTAAAGGTGGAGGACGCCCAAGGTATAGGTGCCACATTTATGTTAACTAGTTAAACTCTTCAAAATTTATATCGAAATGTATAGAGAATCTAATTCGTTTGTTTATGTTTTCTCTCCATGACACATTTTTCCTTCTACCTTGACTCCTTTGGTTTCCCCGAGATCCTTTGCTAAAGAAACTCATTATACTTTGTAATCAAGGAGAAACCTATTATGGAGTAATTTCCTCAAAGCACAAGATAAGCAATCAACAAAACAAAGAATTGGATGACATCATGTTTAACATAAATGTTTGGTTGTCTTGAAAGCACACATAGGGGACAAAAGAATTGCATGAGGGAAGGGAGTTTTGTACATGCAATCATGAGAAATGTTGTGAATAGTATGAACTTAAAATAGAATGAGGGACACTGTTGGAAAAGGTAACTAGTTTAGGTCTTCATAATTGTCATTGTACTCATGCCATTATGTATATTAGTATGTAAAAAGCAAAAGAATAAATTATTTTCAAAACATGGGTTTCATGCTCCTTTTAATTGGTCATCTAGTTCAAGCATGCATTTCATGCTCCTAAGGTTTGTCAAGTTAAAAGAATAATTGTCATGAGTCAAAAGAGTCATTATCATTTGTATAAGACCCATTTGGACAAGTTGTAACATGTAAAAGATACTATTTTTGTGTCTAGTAAGTCACATTTAACCTCCAAAACAAAGTTAGCTCTGCCTCATGAAGTCAGTCTAGTTTGGGCTAATTCGACCTCCACAGATGGGTATATGTAAGAGTAGTTCGACTACATTTGAGACACACGTATGAAGTTCGATCTCAAGCAAGAAAGAAGAAGAAAGCAAGAGTGAAAAGTCAAGGAAGCAAGAGAAAGACCAAGCGAAGGAAAATGATCTGAAATCTTATCTATCTCTGCCCACACACGCGAAAATTAGGGGTTCTACAACTACTAGGAGGCCAAGAATTGCACGTCTAAAATTGAGGGTCGAAACTTTGTTTTGACCAAAATCTTGAAGTTTGAATTTCGTTGACTTGATCTTGTTTAAAGAAGGAACTATTGGAGTGTGGACTTGGTGCTTGGAGGAGGTCTTGGTCTTGAAATTTGGGTCTTGGTTTTCTCATTTGATCTGATTCTATAAGAAGAGAAGAGATTTTTTTGGGGTTTGCCCTAACTTGGAGCCTACTTCTTGTGTCTCTTATATTTATCGTTTATGCTCTTGATAATTGTTTGATGAAAAGAACCCATAAAGAATATTAAGAAGATAACATAAGTTCACAAGCTTTTATCAAGGATAAGGATAATTGTTTTATTAGTTTCCTAATTTATTTCTCCAACATAGACAACAAGAGGGCACACATCCTTATATATGTACAAATTGTTTGAAACAACACATGACATCATGAAACCATACTCATAAGATATAACATATAGTATTAAGACATGACTGTACAATATTGTCCTTACTCCATATATAGTTGCAAAAACTCATAAGCCAAGTAAAGTTATATATGTGAGAAGTATGAGAAGGAATGAAACCAAATTGTTTGCCATTCATTTGTATTACAACCCATAGTCATGCTAGGAATATAAACCTAGAAAATATGAAAGTATAGCAAGAAAAATATTTATTTTCAACTATTGTGACTTATGAGTCAAATTGATATGATCATGTGAATAAAATATGACAGAAGGTTGTATTAAAAAAATTAAATTGAATAACTATGATGAACACACGGTCATGCAAAAGATATAATGGGGCATGTAAATCATGGTAATTGGAACATGCAACTAGGTAAGTATCTGACAGAAGTATATACAGAGTAAAGGATGTTTAAAACAATATGAAGAAGAGAAAATGAGAGAAGTATGTCTTGAACCCTTGCCAATATATGTTGACTATGTCAAAAGAACCTTTTAATTTTTTTATTGATGGGATTTACTCGAGACACATATTTATGTATATATTATGCAAAATATATTGCACATAATGCCTTTGAAAACAAACAACCTTGCAACCTTTCATTTTACATTTGAATGTGGCACTTGGCTCAATTATAAACAATGTTCAAAATGATGCAAGGGGGATGCCACATTGGCATAGAGGATGAAAAGTGGTAATAATGGCAAAAAAAAATTGACTATGGTCACTACAGGGGAGAATAATAGCCACGACATGCTTAAAACTCCAAATGAGAGGTTGCCTCATCATTTTAAACTTTTGAGATCATAGCATAATTTACTTTCAAAGACAAGGAATTCACATTACTTTAGTATTATCTGGGGCCAGGCGCAGTGACAGGTGGCTTGCAACGTATGGTTGAGGGAAATCATGGGAGGCATTGAAGTGTAAAAGCATGACTAAAGCCAAATTTTAGAAGTGTACAAAGAAACCATTTTTTGAGTAAAGGACTACCATAATAGCGTAACCATAAGCATCAACATGAGAGCACTGGGTAGTATATTATAAAGTCAAACATAGCTTGTAAGAGCAACATCACCATGAAAGCAGCTAGAAGTGCGACCTTAAGTGGTTGTATTAACATTGTTGTAAAAGAAAATGTAGCAAAGTGAAGAAACCCAACAAACTACTTAATCACAATATGAAGAGAGAAACTCAAGGCCATATTTCACCATTTGAGGTGAGTCGTCATCAGGATTTGGATTGTTTTTGCAAAAAGAATCTCATTTTTCCATTGGAGGAGTGGTAATTAAGAACAAAATTATTATTATTATCTAATTTTAAGGTCACGGCTAAGTCAGACACCAAATTGGTGTATGAGACCCTCTTGTTTGTGGGACAAGGGACCCGCCTCTGCACAACGATTTAACTACTAAGACTACGAAGGCATACATACTTCAGAATTTTCCTTTTCAATACAATGTCATTTTCACATAAACAAGACAAACCCAAATAGTATAGTGATGGCTGAAAGAGTATACGATAAAAAAAAGGGACATGGGTTTTGAAAGAATGTGTATTAATATTAATAACAAAACAGGAGCTCAGAGGACTTGCATACGAACATGCAAAGACATGTTCCTTCCTTCTTGAAATGAAATGAATGTATAGTGACTAAATATTGACATTTTCCATCTATTTTAATTGAAACACAAAGCATGTGAATGAGCAACAATTTGATTCCATTGCATATACAAAAAAACATGAATGGCACATGGAGGAATGGTAAGGGGAGAATATTGAAAACGAGATTAGCCCACAACAAGAATGCATAAACATTATTTCCTAGAACAACATTTCCTGAATAGCCATACCAAGAAAATTCAATTAATCAAGTTGGGTTTCCTTGATACTTGTGACTCAAAGCATTTTTATGCTTACTGAGACTGTCTAACTCTTCACAATGGCCAACTAGGGTTCCAAAAAAATTATAGCACTCCATCCTCAGAGAGAGACCTGAAAATGGAAAGCAAGGTTGTGGTAAGTTGGTGGCCTACTTTCCAACAACTGTATCATGGTTAGAGTCCCAAATGCGCCTTGGGATTTGGTGCATTAAATGTGTGTCTTATCGCTTACAAGCCACCACCCATATCCTCTATAGTATTTGCAAAGTCCGTGTTGATAAATCATACAACATACTATCATGTAATACGCCTTGTCAAATGCCATACCAAATCAAAATGTTAAATACTATGAAACATTAAATGATACAATATTTCTTATGTTATTGCGAATATAATGCTTGATATGCTTGTGGATAGGTGATAATAGATATCACATAGGGCAACTCATACATTTCATATTCAATGTAATATTCAATACATGTTGACTCATGCAAGTAACCCCTGTCAATATATGTGTAAGCAATGCGTGGGTGGCCCAAAAGTTGAACTTTTCCAACCATTGAATCTAAATCTTTACATTTCCTACCATATATTCAATATTAACCTTCATGCTTTCGAACTTACTATTATTCATTACTTTGTTGCAAGGTTTGTTGCACAACATTATTGGTTTACAAGATGTTAGGCCCCTTTTTTCTTATTCATTATTTTTAGCACATAAAGGTCAAGAAAAAATGTGACTGACCGTGTAATGTTTATAGAACCTCTACAACAACCTTGTAAATACTGCATTATTGTTATTGACTTGTCACACAAAGAATAAATATATTTACGTGGTAATTCTACAAGGAAATAAATAACAAAGATGTTGAATGTGCCCACATCCAAACACACATGCAAACTCTTTTCACACATATTACTCCTTGTATTGCCATGTACGTGTATAAATACATAAAACCATGAAGAAAATGATTAGATGATGTTAAATCCTTATTGCTTCGGTGTAACACTCCCTCCCACTCCCTTGTCTTCCCAAGCTAAATGGGAGGTGTTACTTTGCCCTAACTCAATCTCCATGGTCTCATTATGGAAAAGTGGTTACAAAATTTCTCCTTTTCCCAAATTATCAAAATCAAATTTGGACTAAACCGTCACGTTTGGCTCATTGATAATTTTCCAGTGATATAAATTTTATCAAAATTTGATAGCGAGATAAAAAATTATGGCCATTTAAACCCTGACCAAATAACCCTCACCACTTCAACACCAAGCAATGCCATGTGATTTTCGTGTGGACTATGTGTTGTTGCCACATCATCCATGATCAAACTTTCTTCTCTCCACATCACTGCACCATATTTCCACCATGCCATTTTGTCATTCCTCCAGAACTCATCTCGTTAGACCCCACAACACGACAATAATATCTTAGTCATGTGACAAGGACGAATTTCCATCTCACATCTTTCGTCATATCCACGACATCCACTTATAAAAATTCTTGTAGTACATGGTCGATGATGATGTCACTATGCCACGTTATGATCCCATGAATGCCATGGGTCACTCAAGAACCATCCACTTGGTCCATCGAAAGAGCCCCCTTTTTTCTACCATGTGTCACATCATCTGTGTGCCACATCAACACACTGTCCATGTCACCATATCACATTAGCCTGAGTGCATGTGGCCTTCCTCATGGCCAACCTTGGCCTACGTGGTGCCTGCCACCTAGAGTCAGTCCCGGGTCCCATCAGGGGCCCGACCCCTCATGTAACACGACACTTTTTCGTTATATTGATTTTTTGAAATTTTCAGTGGACCCCTCCTATGAAACCTCCACATCATCATGTCATGCCCCACCTTCGTGTTGGGACAAGGGCATAGGCCACCACCCAACAAGGTGCGACAAGAACGTGAGTTCCCTCGTTTCATGAGCGAAGGTTCTTCCATGTCATAGTCTCTATCGCCGCAATGATACAACAAACCATCCAATCCATGAGGAGCATGATGCAATAGGAAATCTGTTGCCGTTTAAAGGGAAATATTCTCGTCTCTCCTGTTACATGCCCCAATAAAAAATATGCCACTTCACCATGGGAATTTCACATGTGAATTTTGACACTAAATGACATCAATAACTCCCTTTAAGAACTCCTCCATACTTAGATAAATTTTCAACGATTTTTCTCTTGTGCTATGGACAGCTACATAATAGCAGAGCCCATTTCCTCTCATACATGGAGATCACAACTCCATGATGCATACAAGGCGTGGTATTCACACCCATCATATCAGTTCCAAGGGAAACGTATAATAGAAGTTTTCAACGATATTCATATACCTTTACATCCTTACACAATCATGGACCAAATATTTATACAATTAGGAAGAAAAAAAGGCGGAAAAGCAATCTACTAGTAAGATAATTGTCAACATGAATATGTAAAGACATATGCATTAATGAGGATCTCAACATTATAGGACATATTAAGTCCCTCACAAATATGATAATTAGCTTACAAATATTTGCATTGCAACACACAAAGATACATATTTCTTAATAAAAATGTTGATACACACTTAATGGTATACAATAAAAACATTTAACATTCAAGTACAACAAATATACAAGTAAACACTTATCTTACTATCTTTGAATGAATGGAAACTGAGAGAGGGATGTCAACTCTCCACCCAATCGTATGCCAACTACAATGCAATCGTTTTTGCAACCGTCCACCATCGAGATGGATTCATAGTATGAGGAGGTAATTGCTCAGTAGTTATCTCACTAATAACTAGTAAAAAAAAGGTAAGAGATAGAGTTCATTTCTTGGTTGATTTCTCAATAGCCCCCAACTATAACACCACAAGGTTTCTCAATCAGTAGCACCAAAACCAAAAGGGTTCATATAGGGCACAACAAGTCTAGGTTTAGTTCCATGAGAGGGATCATATGTGTATAATGGGAGGTTTATTAGCTGGATTAACTATTGTAGGAGAAAATATTCCACTTCTCCAAGTAGTTTACTAGAAAGTGCTAGCACCAATTTTATCAACACTAAGGCTACACTTAGTGTTTATCAGTCCCAACTAGTACTTGAGTGTCTCAATCTGGCTATTAGTTTTTAAACCTAATTCGATTGGTTTATCAGCCACAAGGAAACCCACTACTCAAGTGTATTATCAGTGAGAAAGCCCTTATGGGTTTATCAGCCAAACAAGCGCATAAGTATCATAAGTCCATCGAATTCTCCCTGGAAAACGAACACACATATGCTAGCACAAACCTTAATAAGACACATGAAATCCACCCCACAAGCACAAAACACAAGCTTAAAGAAAGGTTAATCTTCCAAACAGATTCATAACCACTACCCAGTTCGACCTTTGTGTGCTTCTACTTAATACACTTCCTTTATATTTTCCCTTGATAGAGTCATGCACAAAGCATAATCCCCCCCAATCGCATTCCCTTTTCTTGGAATTCTCTCCATCTTATACATCAAGCATGTTGACCACTTCCCACATTTCTATGAGAATCGAGGCTGCAGGCTTGTCCTCCACTCAAGAGGCTCATTCCCTCCATTCAATGTTTGCACAATAGTTCCATTAAACCAACAAGGATATAGGTGATGAAATAAATGCAAAGCTTGGGTTTACAAGCAACTCATCCTCCTTAGTCCTTTGAATATGTATCCACTTCCTCAGCTAATCAATGTGTTACATTTCCATATTATTTACATTAATAACAATTCATAATAATATTCACAAGGGGGATTAGCAGAGGGGTTGTCACAAACCCCATCACCTAAGAGGAACACCATCCTCGATGTTCTATACCTGAACACAAAATTTACAAAAGCCTTATATAAACAACTGTCTACATTCATTTACATGTACAATTATATTTACAGGTTCTTAACCAACGAACAAAAATGGGTATGATACCCTCATCTATTTAGACATTTCCCAAGTGGCTTCATCTGGTATGAAGTGCCTCCACTACACCTTGAGTTTCTTGATTCCACAATGTGATCTGCTTTCGATCCATAATGCACAATGGCTCTAGCTAGGATTCTCACACGAATTCCATTTGTATCGCATACTAATCAACAACATGATTAACATCATGTAAATACATTTTAAGTAAAGAGATATGGAAAACATCATGTTCCTTCACTGTGGGTGGAAATTCCAATCTGTAGAGCACTGACCCCACTCTTCTTAGACTTTGAAATTGCTCACAAAACCATGGTGTTAACTTGGAAAAAGACCCAATCCTTAAAGAAATATTTCTTGGTTTGATGCAAAGATAAACATGAACTCTTACTTGGAATTTCTTATGCATCCTTTGTTGATCAACATATCTCTTCTACCTATCTTGAATTATCTTCAATTTATATTTAATAAAAAACACTTCTTGTTCCAACGCCTTCAACATATCAGGTTTGATATGCACCCTATTCATTGGATTACTCCAACTGATAGGAGTGTTGAATTTCCTACCATAAAGAGCCTCAAATGGACTCATCTTTAATGACTCTTGGTACCCATTGTTATAGGAAAACTCTACCAAATGAAGAAACTCTTTCCACGTCCTTGGCTGATGCATGCCATACATTCTTAACATGTCTTTTAGCACCATGTTAACTCTTTCAGTCTACCAATCTTTCTGAGGATGATAAGGTGTGTTGATGGCTAATATTGGCCCATAAAACCAACAAACAACGCCTTCCAAAAATCAGATGTGAACTTAACATCCCGATCTAACATGATCTTCTTAGGAACACCTTGCAATATCAAGATGTATTTTGTAAAAACATGGGCAACGTGACTTGCCTTATCCCTGGATTTAACAACTATAGAGTGGGATACCTTGCACAACTTATCCAACACCAATATTATGGCATCATGCTACCTAACTGTCCTTAGCAACCTAGTAATGAATTCCATTTAAATGAATTCCCACTTCCATTCTAGAATGGGGATTAGATGTAGCCATCTTGTTGGGTGTTTAGATTCTCCTTTTATCTATAAGCATTCCAAACATTTGGAAATGTACTCAGGCACATCCTTTTTCATGCCTAGCTAATAACATTACTTCTTCATGGTTTTTATCATTTGTTGATAACCTGGATGACCAAAATATGGTCTTCTATGAAAATCATCCAAAATGAGCTTCTTCAAGTCACCCATTCAAGGAATATACCACCTTCCTTTGAACTTTAGTTGTCCATCCTCTATGAGGGAGTAGTTTTTTCTCAATACCCCTTTAGGCTCTTGTTGCAAGTGTTTTTTTATTTGTTCCTAATGCTCATATTCTTGCATTTCCCCTTTAATATTTTCTTGAATATTAATTACACAAGAAATTATAGTTTCCAGATGAGATACCTACAACCTTCTACTGAGTGCATCAACTACCTTGTTTTCCTTGCCCTTCATGTATTTTATTTCAAAATAAAACTCATTAATCAATGCCAACTATATTTCTTATCTAATAATCATCTTGGGGTTGGTCAAATAAGTACCTTAGCCCTCCATGATTTGACATTAATAAAAATTTCTTCCAAAGGAGATAATGCCTCCATGTCTTTAGCGTGTGGACTATTGCTTCAAAATTCATATCATGGGTGACATAATTATGATCATGCTCAATCAATTTTTTGAACTCATAGCAAACAACCTATCCTTCTTGCAAGAGGACTCCACCAAAACCTTCCTTGCAGGTATCGTGCATACCACAAAATATTTAGCTAGATATGCTATCCTTAGTATTGGTGCATGTGTGAGCAAATATTTCAATTTCTCAAAGTTAGCTTCAATTTCAGTCCACTAAAATTTTACTCCTTTCTTTTGAAATGTTATAAATGGATTCCCAATCCTTGAGAAGTTTCAAATAAAACTCCAATAGTAACCAACTAACCCCATGAAGGATCTTTACTTTAGACACATTTTGAGGATTAGGCCACTCCACAATCGCCTTAATCTATTTTGGGTCAATTACCACTACTTCCTTTGAGAAAATGTGTCCCAAATACTGAACTTGGGTCTAAGAGAATTCACACATAAGTTTGGTGCAGAGCTTATGCTTTCTTAGCAATTGAAAAACTATTGTTAGATGTTTCTCACACTCCTCCTTGGTTTTGGAATAAACCAGGATGTCATCAACAAAAAACTTGCACAAACTTTTCCAAATATGGGATCAAAACATTATTCATAAAATTCATGAAGGTCGCTAGGGTGTTTGTAAGCCCAAACGACACAATTACGAATTCATAGTGCCCATGTCTAGATTTAAATGTCATTTTATGAATATCCTCATATTTAATGTGCAAATTATGGTATCTAGAACTAAGATCAATTTTTGAAAATGTTGTTACTACTCTCAGTAGATCAAATAGGTCATCAGTCATTGGTAGTGGGTATTTGTTCTTAATTGTGGCCTTGTTGAGCTATTTGTAGTCTATAGATAGCCTCAATGTGTCGTCCTTCTTCTTTACAAACAATATAGGTGCTCCCCATAGTGATAGGTTAGGTTTGATATATCCTTTATCCAACATTTTTTTTTAACTTTAACTTCAACTCTACAATTTTGGGGTACTCATTTGATATGGAGCTTTGGATACTGGCATTGATCCCAACTACAACTCAATTAAAAAAAAATCCCTCCTTGGTAGAGGTCCTAGGATCTCTTCAATGAAGACATCACTTAATTTCTTTATGGTTGGGTGCCCTTCCACTCTATCTTTATCAACCTTCGATTTGATGTTCTCTTGCACAAAAAATAGTGTGTGTGCCTTCATGTTGCACCTTTTTAACTACAATGTGGTGACTTCCTGACTATGACAAGTTTCCTCTTCCTTTGCAATATCATTCTTCCTCTGCTATCATTCAGGCATTTGATTGACTTGTTGAAGAAATCAAATTTTTTCCTATGCCTTACCAACCAATTCATTCCAATCATCATGTCATATGAACCTAATGGTAGCATGTTCAAGTAAAATTCCATAGGCATGCCATCCATTACAACTAGACATGGCTTTACCACATGCTCAACCTGCTTCTTAGTCTTGTTGGCTAGCTAAACCAGCCAAAAACTCACACGTGTTATGCTCTTGATTGCAATGTCCTCTACATATGATAGAATCACATAACTAAAATTTGAGGTAGGGTCAACCAAAAATGAAACTGACTAGTTACTGATCATACCTTCCATTTCAATTGTTGAGGCTTGGTGATCGGCTTGAATATTGTCCAATGTCAGATAGATGTTGTGGGATACTCTGAGATACGTCATTTATTTTCTTGACTTCCTGTGCATTCTACATTCCTGAAAAATTACTCTGTAGCTGAGGACAATCTGTTAGGCCCCTATACTACTAGTGTAACCCCTTATTGTTATTAGTACAAACCACTTATTATATTGATGTACCCATGTAGTGCCCATATTGTTACTATTGTGCCCCATAGAAGCCCACTATTGTTATTATTGTGCCCTTACATTA
>APFE030427807.1:51559-82706 GCA_000404065.3 Pinus taeda
TTTCATTTGTATCATCCAAGAATTGTTCATTTATGTAATGTAAAGGAGGTTGCCCCCTCGAAGAGGCTGAATTCTAAGGCGTTGATCTATCTTTTCTATATTTTCTTGAGCTGGTTTCATAACACAATCCCTCTGTAAGTGGTCCTCCCCACACTTGCAGTAATCTATGGGTTTCCTGATGTACCCATCTATTTCCTCTTGCAAACTTAGAGAGTTGGTCTTGATTAGCAGTAGTGGGTTTTTGTTGAAACTCACTTCTTACAAAAGTGGTGAAGCTCACACTTTCACCTTATTGGCATCCTACAATTTTCTGCCCCTTTCCTTTAAAGTTGGACTTCCCATTTTCTTTCCAATTAGCCTTGTACTCTGACTTGTGCTTTGATTACTCGTAGCAATATTTTAGTTTCCTAATAGCATCTTCTATAGTTTGTGTCTCATCAAACTCTATTATGTCCCTGAATTCTTGTGGAAACCCATTGACATACCTTTGAATCTTTGTTTTCTTGTCCTTGTGTTAGGGAACATACCTCAATAGCTCCAAGAATTTGGTTTTGTATTCATCAATTGACAACTTCCCTAACCTGTGTTCATAAAATTACTTGTCCTTGTTGTTATAGTTGATTTTCCTAGAAATATATTTCAAATATCCTTTAGGACAACTCTTCCTCTTGAATGTTCTTAACATTCTTCAGGTATTCCCACCAGATATCAACCTTATCTATGAGGTTTAAGATGGCTTATCTTGCCTTCATTTTTGAGAGTAATTATGAAGCCTAAAAAACTTCTTCATTCCAAGTAGTATTGCCTCTACTTCCTCAACCTTCTTCACTTATCCATCGAATTTGAGAGGCTTTTCCTTCTTGAATACTTCTAGCATGAAGTCTTTTCCTTTCCTTTTCTGTTGATAATTCATTTTAGTTAGAATACTAGGAAGTTACTCGTAACTTTCTACCCTACTTTCTAAGATACTAATAGGAGTTCCTACCCTTATTGTATTTTCACTTCCTTGCCCATATCGATCCTTGGACATGTTGCCTTTTACACTATCAATCTTGAATTCTTGTGTTCCAAGTCCTAATGTGCTATGTTTGGAATTGTAGTTGGCACCTAGCTCATGTTGTCTCTATCTTAATAGATCTAACAATATTTATAGTATGATTGCATTCACTTTTTCCTGCTTCTCTTGAGCTCTAGAGATATTTTCACTGTATTCCTTGTAGCTTCTTAACTTAGCTCCTAGACTTCTAAGAGTATCCATCCAATCAGGGGAAACTTTCCCTTTCCCTTTCCCCATAGAGTCCTCTTCATGTCCATGATGAGATTTATCAGTGCTATACTGCACAATTCTACTACTCGTTCCTTTTCTTTTGTTGGCTTCCTTGGTGTCTTCTTATATGTTGTCATACACATACACCTTTCAAATAACCCAAAACATAAATACATATTTTCACACATCACCTTGGTTAAATTACAATAGGTCTGCTGGTGTATAGATTTTTGTAACATCACACCTCAAGTTAGCATGCTTGTTATAAAATAATAACCATATAAAAATCATCATGAAATCCATAATCATATGCTACAAATAGCACACAACATCAATACATACAACTTTTTACACTATAACAAAGTTCTAAGAGTCAACGTTTTTGGCCCATTCATTCTAAGTGTTGAACTATTCTCTTAACATCATTATGCAACATACTTTAACACATTACGATACTGCTTTAGAGCCCCATATTTTATCTCAAGATGTCCATTGTTAAATCCTCATCTCTGGTACCACTCTGTAACACTTCCTTCCACCCCCTCTTCCTCCCAAGCTAAATGAGAGGTGTTACTTTTCCCTAACCCCATCTCCATGGTCTCATTATGGAAACGGGGTTACAAAATTTATCCTTTTCCCAAATTTAGTAGAATTAAGTTTGGAATACACCATCATGTTCATCTCGTCAAGAGCTTTCCGACAACATAATTTTTTTTGAAATCAAATACCCAGATTAGAAATTGTGTCCATTTAAAGCTTGACCAAATAGCCCTCGCCACATTATCACTAAGCAATGCCACATGGTTTTTATGTTTCCTATGTGGTGTTTCCACATCATCTACAATCCAACATGGCACCATCCATGTGACTGCACCATATTTCCACCTCACCATTGCTTTGTTCCTTTAGAACTCATCCCATTGGGCCCCGTGGCGTGATGGTAAAATATCTGTAAAGAGACGAGGATGAGTGCCTATCTCACGACTTCCATCAAATCCATGACACTTTCTTATAAATAATTCCTATAGTATGTGCACCATGATGACATCATTGTGCCACGTGATAATCCCAGAGGATTCCATGTGTCACTCAGGTGTCCCTTGTTAGCTACCGCATGTCACGACATCTACATGCCACATTAGCACCCTGTCTATGTCACCATATCATGTTAGCTTGAACAAATGTGGCATTCCTTGTGACCACCCTTGGCCTACGTGGCGCCTGCCACCTAGACTTTGTCCTGGGTCCCCTTAGGGGCTCGTCCCCTCATGCAACATGGCACTTAGTCGTATATTTACTTTTTGAAATTTGTCGTGGACCTCTCCTATGGAACCTCCATATCATCATGTCTCGCCTTTGCACCAAGTAAGAGGTACAAGACAACACCCAACAATGCATAACACAAATGTGAGTTGTCTTGTTTAGTGACAAAAGGTTCTTCCCTCTTGTGGTCTCTGTCATCATGGTGGTACATGAAACTTTCCCCTCCATGATGGGCGTGACACACTGAGGAGGTTTGTCATCGTGTAAAGGGAAATCTTCTCATCTCATGCCTCTCGTTATGTGCCCCGACAATGAACATATAACTCTGCCATGGGCATAGTTGTGACATGAATTTTGGAACCAAATTAAAATAATAACTCTTATTAATAAGTCCTCCATAAATATAGAATTTATCAGGTATTTCTCCCTTGTTCTATAGACAATCACATAACAGTAGAGACCATTGAATCTCATACATGGAAATCGCACCTCAATTATGCATAAATGGAAAGGGATTCACACCCATCATGTTAGCTCCATGGGAAATGTTAAACAAAGTTTTATGATATTATTCATAGGCCTTCACAACCTTTGCACCACGATTGACCAAATATTCATACAAGATTATGAAGGAAAAACACACCTAGCCAATCTACTGGTCAGACAATCATTAACATGAATATGTAAATACATAGACATTCATGAGCATCTAAACCTTAAAGGACTTATTAAGTCCCTTGCAACATATAGAGATACATGTTTCTTAATAATAATGTTGATGCACACCCAATGTTATACAATAATAACATTCAACATTCAAGTGCAACAAATATACAATTAAACACTTATTATATTTGAATGTCTAGCAACTAAGGGAGGGACTCCGACTCTCCACCCATTCTTAGGTTGGCTACACTTTTATCTTTCTTGCAGTTGTCCACCCACGATCCAAATTCAAAGTATGAGGAGGTAATTTCCCAGGAGTTCTCTCACCAATAACTAGTCAACAAAAGGTAAGAGATAGATTCTATCTCTTGAGTGATTTCTTAATAGCCCCCAACTATAACAACATAAGGTATCTCAATCAGTAGCACCACAACCAAAAGGGTTCGTTCATGGTGCAAAGAGTCCCTATTCGGTTCCAAGAGAAGGATCATATGTGTATAATGGGAGGCTTATCAACTGGATTAACCACTATAGGAGAAAAGAGTCCACTTATCTAGCTAGTTTATTAATGGGTGCTAGCACCACTGTTATTAGCCCCAAGGCTACACTTAATGTTTATCATTCCTAGTTAGTACCTAAGCGTCTCAGCTTGACTAGTAGTTTGTTAACCCTACAAGTTCCCAAGGGTTTATCAACCCTAAGGCAAGCCACTTCTCAAGTGGTTTATTAGCGAGAAAACCCTTATGGGTTTATCTTCTCAAGAAACAACTGAGTATCACAAGTCCATTGAATTCTCTCTGGAAAAACAATACATAGACACAAGCACAAGCCTCAACAAGATACAAGGAATCCAACCCACAAGCTTAGAACATTGGCTTAAAGGAAGGTTAATATTCTAAGAATATTTAGAACCAATGCCCAATTTGAGCATTACATGCTTCTACTCAATGTGTTCCCTCTGTTGTGCCCCTTGAAGGAATCATGCAAAAATAATAATCCTCCCAAACATATTCCATTTCGCAACACTTATCTCCATCTTGTACTCCAGGTATGTTAACCATTGTCCACGTTTCTACGAGAATCAAGGATGCAACCTCATCCTTAACCCATGAGGCCCATTCCCTCCATTCAATGTTTGCACAATAGTGTCATTAAACAAACATTGATATAGGTGATGAAATAAATGCAAGGTTTGTGTTTACAAGCAAATCATCCTCCTCATTTCACTGAATTTGTGTCCACTTCCTCATCCAATCAGTATGTTATATTTCCATATTATTTACATGAATCACAATTCATAATAATATTTACAAGATGGATTAACACTTCAGATGTCACAAACCCTGCCTCATTAGAGGAACACCATCCACAATGTTCTATACCCTAACACACAATTAATAGGATCTTTATATACACAACTCTCTATGTTCATTTACATGTACATTAACATTTACAATTGCTTAACAAATGAACAAAATGGGGTATGATACCCTCATATGTTCAGCGATTTCCCAAGTGGCTTCATATGGTTCAAAGTGCCTCCACTGCACCTTGACCTTATCGATTTTTCAATTCCTGTGTGTGATCTACCTTCGATTGAGAATGCATGGTGGCTCTGATTGGAACTATCCCTAAGATACTATTGCAGGCTAAAATTTTTTATTTTTTTGGAATTGTGAGAAATATACTAGTTTTGCATGTTAATGGCTATTTGCTCGACTCACCAGTGTGTCAAGTATTTTCCTGAGTATATCCTTTATTATGTAACCTGCACAAAGTTAATCTACACTTAATGATGCTAGAAAATGTAATGTTTTGTGCTTTATGAATGCTAGGCTAGTGAGCCAATTTATGATATACCATGTTGTAGCACATTGTGCACCTCTTTTGGATGAATAAATGGAAGAATGATTGGGTTTCTCTCTATAATTATTTACTACTTGGTGTGATGTATTTATATGTTTCCATTGTAGTTGGGCAAAGTTAGAATGTATTTCTATAATAATTTGCACAACACAGGAGTGAAATGCCTCTATTTATTTTCTTTTATGTTAAGGCTATGCACATAGAATAATAGGTTAGGAAAATACTACAACATATGCAACAATTCCATTTGACTGCAGAAACTTGGTTCTAGTAGTCCTCCATGGCATCCTCTGGTGAGACATCATCCACTTTGTGGGTGATGCTGAAAGGGCCAGTGTTGGAATGGGTTTTGTTGGTTGATAATGCATGCCAATTCGGGTTTGTATGAACCTCGCACTAATAGATACCACCTTACCACAGACCAATCAACAAAATGATTAGCATCATGTGCATAATTTTGGGTGGAAATTGCAATCTATAGACCACTAGCCCCACTCATTTTAGAATCTGAAAATTCCCACAAAATAGTGGTGCCAACTTGGCACAAGACCCAATCCTTTAAGAACTCTTCCTTGGTCTAATGTGGAGATAAACATAATATCTTACTTGGAATTCCTATTGCATGCTCTACTAATAAATAGGTCTTCTACCTGTCTGGGTCTATATTCAATTGTTTTTTAATAACAATTACTTCGTGTTCCAACTCGTTCAACATATCGGTTCTAATGTGCACCATGTCCATTGGCTCACTCCAATTGATAGGATTTTTGCATTTTCATCCATAAAGAGCCTCAAATCAACTCATCTTTAATGATTCTTGGTACCCATTGCTATAGGAAAACTCTACCAAAGGAATAAAATATTTCCATCTCCTTAAATGATTCATGAAATACATTCTCAACATGTCTTCCAACACCCTATTAACTCTTTCAATTTTCCCATCTATTTGAGGATGGTCGGTGAAAATTTCAAGTCTGAAATCCTATTGCAGCAACTGGAAATTATTCTTCTAATTGTTAATTAATTTAACAATTTATTTTCTACGACAAATATCGAATAAATCACATTGAAACCTTCATAACTAAAACTGCGGAAAATAATAGTGCTAGAAACTGAGAAATGCTACCACACACACATAAAATTGACACAATTATTTTTGGACAAAATTACCTCGAAAAATCCAACTTGGGAAAACTGGTGCAATAGATGAGGGTTTTTATTATTAAGCATTAGTGAAATTCTGAGTATAAAATGGATGTCAAAAAATCGCAATCCACAACAAGAAAATCTGGTCGAAACTATCTAAGGGAATTTCCCTTCCTCCACAAGCAACCTTGACAATTCGTGATGCCTACACGCATGCAACTTCCTGTACTCATGCTTCTACCTGTACTCATGCGACTATCGTACTCAGGATTCTACATATACTGGGAATAACTTGGCCTCTTGTATTTGCCTCTCAGGATCTAGAAATCTTCCTATATATCGCTGTCCCTACCCCTCACTGAAATTGCGTCCCTCTCTGGCTCGAATTCTATTGTTTCTATCTTGATCTGCACAAGGAAATGATCCTCAATTGTCTCTGGTGTGTTCTCCAAGTGCCCATCGAATTATTCTTATAATCCTTTGTTGGAGCACCAACGACGAAGATTAAAACTTAATCAAGGGCTACAGTGATCTTGAAGTCAATCCGCATGAGTTTCTAGACTATTATCACCTTGACTTAATTAATTATGATTAATTAACTAGTTTTCCTAAGTTTAGACTTAGGAAACATTAAAAAATAGGTTAATAATCTAATTAAGTCATCTCTAGGTGGAATTTCAAGAAACAAAATTTTTGGGTTTTTGAGATCTCATGCATTCTAGCCTCTCCACCAAATTTCGTGGCTAGAAAACATCCGATGCTACAAAAAGTAACACTCCCTCTTAATGAGGATTATGTTCTAGTGTTGCACACTTTGTTTTTGTGTCATCTCCTGTCATTCTTCTGATGTTTGGCTACTGCTTCCCACCAACCACTGTGAAAATTTGATGTTGCATCTATGTTGTTTCTGACACTTCCATATTGTTGCCAATACCGCATCTGCATTGGAACTCCCTCTCATTTTTTGTTGCTGCAATTGCAACTAAGAAGCATTTGAAACACTGAATCAATTGTATTCATTGTGGTGCATCTGTGTCTCGAGCATTGACTGCTACTATCATTTGCATTGTCTCTAAAGACCCTCCATTGATTCCAACTCTACACTAAGCCCCCTACTCTGTTGTCAACACTACTATGCGCTCCTCAATATCTAATTGTTACTAGTCTGCAACTGTCACACTGGTACTGATTACACCAACTTCCACTTATTCATCCTACTACTGAATATTCTGGGCCCTTGTAGCAAGGTGATGATCCATGAGGAGGACACCTCAAGGATCCTACACAAAATTCTGCAACTATGATCTCTAATTTACTCATGCTACTATTGTTATTGCTTTGCTACTATATTTGCATTGCTTTTACAACTACTACAATAATGATTTTGAGCTCCTCAGGTCATGAAGCAATATCTTCCATAGAGATGCTCCCTCTAAAACTAGACTCCCTCTGAGTCTCAATCTCCCAATGGGAAATATCTCTTCTCCCTCCTAGCAACTCACATTTTCCTCCTACACTGGGAATCTTCTAGCTAGAAATACACCTGGATACTGCAACTAGGCAATTCACACTACCTGTGTCACTGCATCTAGATCTATAATTGTCTCACGTGTACTCACTGCAACTAGATCTTCAGTTTTCATCTAAATGATTAACAATGCCAGCTCACATTGAATCTGCTACTATATATTGTGGAATCCCATAGCAAGGGTCATGGTCCTACTGCAACTATCTATAACTGATTTGACTGATATCCTTGGTTCAATTGCATTGGACCCGACCCATTCAACATGTTGGAGTTTAATACTCCTCCTCCTCCTCTTGGATATGGTGCCTGACTGTCTCCTTTTAAGACTAGTATTTGGTTGGGACCCTTCTCCATTTTGCAACTCACACTAGAAAACTTGTACTTCCTCCAACACCTATGTCTGGTAACTGGAAGTTGATTTTCTGTCTAGATCTGCATTCTAGCTAACTTGTATGGTCTCCTATGGAAATATCATACGACCATCTCTGCAAGGCTGCAAAATTTGTGAAACTCAAATAATATGGAGACTGTTGATGGAAATCACCCTCTTTTACCTACTCGACTGTTGAATATGCTACGCACTTCCTTATGGAGTGAGAATATATGCTCACAGCTATTTCCAATCTACAACTAGGAAAATCAGATTTCTTGGCTAGAAACCCTCTGAGAGAAATATCCCTTTGTGTGTGCAATTTATCTTCCACCTGACATCGATTCTACTACTTCAAACCCCTCTATGTCCAACCAAGGAATCTGCTCAGAAAAAAAAAAAAAAAAAAAAAAAAAAAAAAAAAAAAAAAAAAAAAAAAAAAAAAAAAAAAAAAAAAAAAAAAAAAAAATTGAGCTATTGGAATCACTATCTTGGGAAACTCGACTTTTTTGTAACCCTACAACTAAAAATATATTTTATGCCCCAACAATTCAGCTTTCCTGTCAATGAACTGTGTAACTTCTAGGAATTTCGGCCTGTTGCTCCCTCTAAGCAACAAAATTATTTCCTCTTCTTCTCATATTCTCGACTAATCACTCACACTTTGATACTATGTGAGAATTTCAAGTTTGAAATCCTATTGCAACAACTAGAAATTATTATTCTAATTGTTAATTAATTTAACAATTTATTTGCTACAACAAAAATTGAATCAATCACACTACAAACTTCTCAAACAAAATTGCAGAAAATAATAGCATTGGAAACTTAGAAATGCTAGCACACACACATAAAATTGACACAATTATTTTTGGACAAAAATCCCTAGAAAAACCCAACTTGGGAAATTTGGTGTAGTAGCTGAGGGTTTTAATTATTATGTTGCATTGAAATTTTGAGTACAATCTGGATGTCAAAAATTGGGAATCCACAGCAAGAAAATCTGGCTGAAATTATCTAATGGAATTTCCCTTCCTCCACAAGAAACCCCGACAATTCACGCAGCCTACACTCATGCAACTACCTGTACTCACGCTTTTTCTTGTACTTGCGCGGTTGCCCGTACTCGATCTTTTTCCTGTACTGGGAATGACTCAGCCTTTTGTTGATGCCTCCTCGGATTTGGAAATATTCCTCCGGATCACTATTCCTTCCCCTCACTGAGATTGCGTCCCTCTCTAGCTCAAATTCTAATGCTGCTAGCTCGATTGACACAAGGAATTGCTACTCAAGTGGCTCTCATGTGTTCTCCAAGTTCTCATTGACTTCTTCTTATAATCCTTTGTTGGAGCACCAATGTCCAAGATTAATTCTTAATCAAGGGTTAGAATAATCTTGAAGTCGATCCGTGTGAGTTTATAGACTATTCTCACCTTAACTTAATTAATTTTGATTAATTAACAAGTTTTCCTAAGTTTAGACTTAGGAAACATTAAAAATAGGTTAATATTGTAATTAAGTCATCTCTAGGTAGAATTTCCAGAAACAATTTCTAGTTTTTGGATATCTCATGCATTCTAGCAGCTACACCAAATTTCATGGCTAGAACACATACGATGCTACAAAAAATAACATGGCATATCATGCTGAACGATAATTCTGTCCTAAAACTAGTAAATGGCACCTTCCAAAAATTGGATTTGAACTTAACATCCTGATCTAAGATGATCTTCTTAGGTACATCATGCAATCTCAAGATTTATTTTATAAAAATATGGGCAATGTCACTTACCTTATAAGTGGATTCAAGAACTATAAAGTGGCCTACCTTACTCAACTTATTCACCACCACCATTATGGCATCATGTTTCCTAGTTTTCCTTGGCAACCTAGTAATGAAACCCATTGAAATGACTTCCCACTTTGATCTGGAATGGGGATTGGTTGTAGCAATCCTAGTCGATGTTTACATTTTACTTTTACCTTCTAGCACTCCAAGCATTTGGCAATGTACTCAACCACATCCATTTTCATGCTTGGCCAATAACGTAACTTCTTCATGGTTGTTATTAGTTTTTGATAGCCCGAATGACCATAATACCGTCTTTTATTAAACTCATAAAATATGAGCTTCTCCAAGTCGCAAATACAAGGAATATACCATTGTCCTTTGAACTTTAAACATCCATCCTCCATGAGGGAGTAGCTCTTTCTCAATTCCCCTTTAGGATCTTGTTGAAAGTATTTTTTTATTTGTTGTTAACGCTCATATTCCTGCATTGCCTCTTTAATATTTTCTTGAAAATTAATTTCACAATAACTTATAACTTCCACATGAGCTACCAGCAACCTTCTACTAAGTGCATCAACTACCTTGTTTCCCTTGCCCTTCATGTATTTTATTTCAAAATCAAACTCACTAATCAAGGCCAACCATCTTTCCTATCTAAAATTCAACTTGGGTTGGTCAAACAAGTACCTGAGCCCTCCATGATATAACATTAATACAAATTTCCTCCTAGGGAGGTAATGCCTCCACATAATCAGTGTGTGGACTATTTTTTCCAAATTTAGATCATGGGTGACTTAATTCTATTCATGTTCATTCAACTTTCTAGAGTCATAACATACAACCTGTGTAGATTCGAAATTTTCATGAAATTTACCAAATCACAAGACTCGAAGCTACTTTATTGATTTGCAGAAGTTAATTCACAATTTGGAATACAAATCATAGACATGTAAAAGGAAACATTGCACATGCATAGAGATTTATCTAGGGGAAAACAACTGCTCAAAACCCCTTGCTATCTATATTTCATTAATAAGAGAATAGAGATGAAATACATATGCTTGCTCAAGCATGAGCACACCCTGCAAGTGTATAGTCTGTCCCTTTGCCTGACTGACTAACTCTAGCCAACACTTAGTCAATTTTCAATCCCTCTAAGCTCCTAGTTCCTTGCGTTGTTCCTTGAGGAATTAGGCCCCTATTGAGCAGGAAATTCCCTCAATTGGATTGCACAGTTCCTCTAGGCTCTTCCTCCATAGCATGCACCACTTGCACACATTGGAATAGTCTACAAATGATAGTACATTGTCTTGGAATCTCCATCTCAATTGAGTAACTCAAATTCTTTGTATGCATGAGCTAATTTAATTTGATTGATTAATTATCTGGATGATCATTGAGTGTGGTCGAAGTCACACTTACACAACTTAACCTTCCACTATTTCCTCTAATAGTTAGAACTAGTTTAATTGACCATAAATCAACTTAACTAAATTAAATTGATATAGCTAAAGTTAACTCAACGCAGGCTCCTAAAATTTAGGAATCATTGCACACAACTGAACTTCATGCCCCTAACTCGAATTAACTGAGCTAGACTCCTATTTTTTATGAATCAACTCAAGCAAACTAAACTTCAACTCATTAAATCGAATTGAGTGTTCTTAACTAAGTGACAAGAGCCATGTCACCTCAGTTAACTCCTCGAAGTTGTCTGATGATGTGGAATTTCAAATTTCCTCAATTTGATTAAGGCAAAATAAAAATTGAGACTTTCTTGCTGCATTTTCAATACTCCCTCCCAGCAAGAAAGGGATTATCAACCACCCCTATACTGCACCTATGGAATGTAATGCATACAACACCTCTCACTGTTGCTACTACTACTGCAACCTCTGCAATTAAGAAGCATCCAAGAAAACATTGAGTCAATTGTGCCTGCAACTATCTACTGGGAAAATTGTGTTGTTGTTGACTCTGCTATTAAGCCTCTTGCTTTTTTGTCAACACCTCTTTTCACTCCTCAGTATTTGACTGACACTGATCCCCCTGCTATTGAATACTGTGGGCCCCAATAGAAAGGTAATGATCCATGAGGAGAACGCCTCAATGGACCTTGCCTAATTTTCAACAACTCTTGGACTAAGGATCTACATCACTCCACCTCACTCCTAGAGGTATAGTTGCATGTGCTTCCTTTGACCACTTAGATCTCCCCCTACTGGAGGTCTCTTCTTGAATTGATGTCTCCACTCATGGTAAATTTTAGGGGCGAATTTTAGCCCAAGGGCGAAATTTAATGGGTTTTTCATTTTAGAGGGGCGAAATTTAAGGGGTTTTTCATTTTAGAGGGGCGAAATTTAAGGGGTTTTTCATTTTAGAAGGGCGAAATTTTTATAAAACACCCATTTCATATATTTAGCCCAACTTTTATTTTTAAAATTTATTTTTTTCATTTTAGCCCAAAAAAGGGGCAGATAAACTATGAAAAGACTCATTTGACCCAATTCACCTGGTTTGGGAGGTTATATTCTACTTTGCAATGTTAAATTCGTTTTCAATCGCCCATTTTCTGGTTTGGGAGGTTGTACTTGGTCCCAATAAATAAAAATATAAATAAAGTGGAGGTATGGTAAATAAATAAAACCTCTTTTTATACTTACTCCAAAAGGTATGGTAAATATATATAAATATAAATAAACTAGACGTATGGTAAATAAATAAAACTTCTTTTTATATTTAGTCCATAACCCTCTTTCTATTTAAGAAGACTAAAAAAAGAGGTTTTATTTAAGTGAATCCTATGGGCCAAATACCATATTTATAAAAGAGGTATGGTAAATTGATAAAAATATAAATAAACGAGAGGTATGGTAAATAAATAAAATATTTTTTTTATATTTACTCCATAAGTCACCTTATATTTACGAACACCCATGGTATTCACGTGGAATGTAGCCTATTTAAAGGGGGGAATTAAAGCAGCATAGACCATCTTTACTCTAGATCTAATATGAACCTACTAAGCACCGAGAGGGATCAATATCGTGATATGGAAACTAGCATAGAGTGAAAACATATTTGATCCCTCTCGGGGCTTGGTAGATCAAGAGTAAAAATGGATCTTGTAATTTAATGTCACTTAAACATTTTAACTTGGTTAAAATAAAAAATAAAAAATAAAAATCATTTATTACTTTTATTACTTTTTATAAATTACTAATAGTAGTTCTTAAGCTCCAGGTTTATGATAACCCATGGTATTGACCCATGGTAATACCATGGTATTCATGTGAGCATAGACTATTTAAAGGGGAAATTCTACCCGCCTAGATCCATCTTAATGGATAAATAGATTTCATCCCTCTAAGAGTGGTAGATGTGGAGTTAAGATGGATATAGGTTGGTTTTTATGATAATGAAGATATTAAATAGGCTTAGTAAATTATATTGTAAAAAACATCTTAAGGTGAATGGTTAAAGCTACATGTAGTCACTTCACAAAATTTAGTAAAAAATACCAATATCTCCTTTAATATTGTTTTTTCTGATTTAACAAAAAAAATCAAAACAATGAAATCTTATTACTCCTCCTGCGTCACCCTCGCAGAAGAGAGATAGTCATTGCCCAGATTTCCCTTCGTTTTTCAGACGTTCTCAATATGATATCTTCATGAAAAAGTTAAGGTATTGATGTTGGATTAGTTTGAAAAATATGTTGGTTTGTACAACCTTTCATCTTCTTTGTTATTCTTAGTTTTTTGTAATGATCTGTAGGGGTTGGGCCACTGCACCATATTGTCCTAAAAGGTGGAGATTATGTACCAAAAAGGAAATTAATCCACATATTACAACGCTGTTAAAAAATGCAAGACGTATGAAGGTAGTGAATTATGCTAATAAACAAGCCCACAGGGCTTTGGATTGATGGTGAATGGGTGCATTGTTAAGGCACTCCTTGTGATAGGTCACTGGTTCAAATCCCTCGTGGGTGCTTCCCTACCAAAAAAAAAAATTATGCTAATAAACAATTTAGATAATAATTTTTTTTCTAGGTTAAGTTAATATATTGATATATAACAAAAATGTACAGAGAGGACTAAGCCTCCACAGAGTTTAACATAGTGTTTCAAAATATATCTGGACTGCCCCAACATTGGGGAAACTAGTGCACAGAAACAAAAACCAGAAGGGGTATCAGTCCTTGAGACCGGAAACAACAAAAAAACTAGTGAAGTTTTTCCATGACAAAAGATCCAGACAAACGATCAGATTCCAGCAGAATCTAACATAACAAAAATACCAGACAAAAGACACCTGGCAACCACGTCATATTAGTTGAAATCATTCGGGATGGGTTCCTCAACAATTGGGCACGCCCAGTCATCTGCCTCCTCCATTGACACTCTGCCATGTGGCCCACCTCCACTGCCATGTGGCTCATCCGCCGGATGGATGTCGCCATGTCTGCCACCTGCCACCTGCGGAGCTAACTGATCATAGCCGATTCCACCTAGGGAGCGCGTGGCTGCAGAGCTACCACCCTTAGCATGCTGACTGCCACCAATATTCTTGCCATGCAGAGCAAAATTACCTTCATACAGCAAGTTCTTTCCTGTGTCTCTGCCATTATCGCATCTAGGAGTTTCCTCTTGCCGCAAGTAAGAATTTTCCACCTGAGAAGCAGGCTGCTCATTGTCCTCTGTGAAAAGGATGGAGATTGTAGCGGTAATTACTGGCCTATTTAGGGTGCTACAAAATCTAAATTGGGTTGAGTGGGGAGTAGGATGAAGGGGAAAAGGAAAACTAGCAGAGTGAACTGCAAAATCACCGTGACTTGCACCTGAAAACTGAGCATGACCCCGTCCACTTCGAGTACTAGGATATTTTCCCGTACCATATCTTTAGGGATGATGCAACTCAGGGGAGGGAGAGGAGGTTGCAGGCTCAGGGTGCGGATCAGTCTGAGGACGGGAACTACCTCCCCGAGTTCCTCCTCTTCGACTTTGCATGCGATGTCGCACCATATTGGAATTTTTGGCTGAGTGATTAGAGGGAGCTATGATAGAGGGAGCGATGACAGAGGGAGCGCTGACAAAGGGATTGTGAGGGGGAGCAGGGTCAGGCTGGACGATGGTTAGATAATAGAAACTGGAATGGGAATGGTGATGCCCATTTAAAAAATCAACGCAGTAAACTAACCAGCATTGACGCCCAGTTACTGTGCGGGAGTTGGGTTCAGAAGCTTGGAGCGGGCAATTGCAGTGGAGCAGGGGAGAAGGAGAGACAACGAGCCGAGGGGAATCCATGTCCAAGTAGTTAATGGCTCTTTCTTGATTCAAGCCTGCATTAAATGTCGCCTGCGGTGTGTCAAGAGAGCGGCTCAGGGTGGTATGGGGAGAGGCGCCATCAGCCAAGTGGCCCATCCTCTCGCCGCCGTTCTTCATAATTTTCATGAAGTCACTGTATGTCACCCGCATCTGGGTGCTCTCTTGCTTCCGGTGCCTTCTATTTCTCTACTAATTCATTGAATTCCTTTATTTGGGCCTCCGTGGCTATAGTAGATAGCGAATTTGCATTCAGAGCAGTGCTACTCTCCACACCTATGTTGGAAAGAAGGTCGACCATCTTATTACCTTCCCGGCGAATATGTTTAAAATTGACTGCTCTGTGGGTCCTAAACCAAACCTCAATAAGTTCCAGTCTTTCCGCTAGTCTCCAAATGTTGCCTACTTTATTTGAGGGAGACCCCTGCAGAATTTTATTCACCATATTTATTAGGACTTGAGAGTCGGCTTCAATCATGAGTGGGAAGAAACCATGTGAATGAGCTAGAAGGAGCCCTTGCCATAACCCTTCGAGTTCTGCTGAGTTATTTGTATCCCACCCATTTGAGCCTATGAATGTTAGAAGGGGAGCGCCTTTATGATCTCTGAAAATTCCCCCAAACCCTACTTTCCCTAGGTTTCCTTTCGAGGCCCCATCGAAGTTCAGTTGGATCACATTCTGGGGTGGAGGAAGCCATTTATCTGATATTGTACTTTTTGCTGCAGATTTAGTGGGGATTTTCAATTCTTGATTCCATTGTAGATTCTAGTTGTCCCAGATATTCTTTTCCTGTGGCAGGGAGGGAAGGTCGTTGTCATGCCAAGTTTGGAGTAGAAGAGTTTCCTTCAGGTTTTGGCAGACAATGTTCCATATGGTTTCCAAAGGTGAAGACTGATCCTTGAAGATACATTTGTTCCTCTCTTTCCATATAGTCGACATGAGAAGGCCTGGGGTGAGCTTCCATAAGGAGTTTAGTACCTTACTCTTATATGGATTTCTTTCCCAATTGCGTACAGTGGTGGGAATGTCTTCTTTAATTCTTTTGTCCCTTTGGCAATGAAAACTAACTTTTTCCCAGAGCTTGTGAGCCAGTGAGCAAGTATTCATGAGGTGCAAGGTGGTTTCTTCTTCTTGTTTACAATTGGGACAGATGGAAGGTCCGTGAAAGTTTCTCTTCCGCAAATTATCCCAATTGAGGATTTGTTTTGACAAAGCAACCAAAGGAAAGTGGACACCTTCGGCCAGATGTTAGGGCCCCATATTGTAATCCAGAGTGGATCTTTGAAAGTAGAATCTTTTATGATTATGTTGTAAGCTTCACGCGTGGTGAAAATTCCTCTTGCTTCATAGCCCCATCTGAGCACATACTTCTTATCTGAGTATCTTATGTTCCGATTGGAGAGTTCCGTTCCTAATGTTTTCTGGTCAGACTCCAAGCCGTTCTGGATGATGTGATCAGAGTTTAGCCATTGCCTAAATCCTTGGGTTATGGTAGGTTTCCAATATTGATTGATCTTATCAAGCCTTTGAGTTTCCCAGTTAGGAATTTGGTGGGGATTAATCAATTCCTTTAGTCTATGTTTTGTTGCCAGGAATCTTCCCAGAACCTTGCAATAGTGTCGTCCCTAACTTCCCAGAAGTTGTGCTGCTAGATTAAATTTTTGTGTTGCTTTGCTGCATTCCAAACTAGGCAACCTGGGCCTATGTCAATGAGTCGGATGAGATCCTCAATATGTTTGTTGTTGGCGTATTTTGTTGTCCATAGAATGGCCCAGGGAGTATGCGGTGTTGTGAGCCAATTCCACCAGATGCATGCTCCCATAACTGTGTTGCTATGATATGGATCACGAAGCCCTATCCCTCCTGAATTTTTTGGAAGGCAAACTGTACCCCATTTAACCAGAGCCCATTTTCGATTCTGTCATGAGTTGCCCCACAAAAAGGATCTTTGAAGCTTTTTTATTTCTTGGAGGACCCAATTTGGCGCTACTAAGATAGAGAAGAGATACAGTGGCATAGATTGTAAAACCACTTTGATTAAGACTAAGTGACTAGCCATATTGAGGGACCTGTGAGTCCAAGAAGAGAGACGAGCTTCTAATTTTTCTAGGAGCAGATGCCAGGATGAGTGTTTCAGGGCAGTATCGGTCATGGGAGCTCCTAGATAGTTGGATGGGAGAGCAGCTATCGGAAAACCAAGGATACGAGCAATGGAAGCTTGGGTTGCTGCAGGGGTATGAAAGAAGAAGATTTGGGATTTGGCTTGGTTTATAGAAGCTCCAAAAGCAGCTGAAAAAAAAAAAAGATAATAATTTTTATTATTTAATTGAAGATTTCCAATTAAAATAATAATAAATCTACATTTATATATTTATATATTGATGGGAAGGCTTCTGACAATGGTCACTTCTTTCCATTAGATCCCCTTCAGGCCCTAGAGATACCTACTAATTTCTTATATTATATAGTTGGCGCTTGCTACTTGTTGGCATGTTGGGGTAAACAAACTTGATGTGTTTTTTTTTTTTTAATCTCGTAGTTGGAGTCTATGGAATAAGAAAGAAATTTGA
Organism: Pinus taeda; assembly: GCA_000404065.3. Lineage (NCBI taxonomy): Eukaryota > Viridiplantae > Streptophyta > Pinopsida > Pinales > Pinaceae > Pinus > Pinus taeda. Next base: position 69,356 of record APFE030427807.1, read on the forward strand.
TAGCTTGAAAAAGTGATAGCTTGACAAAAGTTGTAGAGAAAAGATTAATCTCTCCTACCTTGACAGAACTCATTGTCAATATCAACAACTACAAGAACTTTGTTGTGGAATATTATCAAAACTAATAGAAGGATATGAAAGAGTGTATTGTAAGAACCTTGACAAACACGGCTATTGAAACTTGGAACATTGTTTGTAGGAAGAGAAAATTGTGTTTCTTTTTCCAAATATGTATGTTAGTATATTACAGTTTAATGAATATGTTTTCTTATTATCATATATGGTTTCATACTTTAACAAAAAATTCACCAAGACTTCACAATGTTTTATTATTCAGTAAAAGATTTGCCAAGATCTTACAAGATTTTATAATTCAGTGAAATATTCTCCATCATTGTACAAGATAATATAATCTGGTGAAAGATTCGCCAAAAAAATTATATATACATATTATATTATTGATAAAATCGCCTCCCATTTTTCCTATGTATCATGGGGATTAACCCATTTATTATACATATAAATTTAGGGTGGTTCTTAAATTTTTCCCTATTCTTTGTTTTCTTTTTCTTGTTTCTTTCCCTACATTTGATCCATATACAAGACCTTTTCATTGAATATCACATCTCTGCTCCTAATGATTTTGTGATTTTCATATAATATAAGCAATAACCAAAATCATTTACACCATATCCAATAAAGGTACATTTATTTGATTTTGCCTCATTCTATTTTCTTTATTGATGTAGACAAAGGCTTCACAACCAAAAGTCTTTAAAATGAGTAGTTTACCTTTTTACCTATCCATGCCTCCTCTGGAATACCACCATCCAAGGAACTTGAAGGCACTCTATTTATTATATAAACAAAAGTATCTACAACATCTACCCAAAATTTTAAGGGAAATCATGCATGCAATCTCATGCACCTTGCACACTCCATGATTGTCTTGTTCATCATTTTTGACACACCATTTTCCTGTGTTATTCCTGGAACTTTCTTCTCTTTCCAAATTCCATACTCTGAACAATAGTTATAAAACTCTTTGCTACAATATTCACCTTAATTTTCTGATCTTAGACACTTCAAATTCATTCCTATCTCATTCTCAATCAAAGATTTCCATTTCTTGAAAGTATCAAATACATCTGATTTATTTCTAATACAATAAATCTAGGTTTTCATAGTTGCATCATCAATAAAAGTAACATAATAGTGAGAGACACTGAGAGATGATACCTGAGCAGGTCCCCATACATATGTATGTACAAGCTCTAATTTTTCGCTCTTCTTTTCCTCCTAACTCTAATAAATATGAGTCTCTTTTATTTTCCATAAACATAATTTTCACAGAAATCTAAATCAACATGCTTCAAACATGGAAACAATTTTTTTGAGTGAATAATCAACATCCCCTCTCACTCATGTGCCTGAGCCTATGATGCCAGAGTGTCATATCTTCTCCTATGGAGGTTAAATCATTAACAAAATTACAAGCATTATTGCATACATACAATGTACGAACCTTTTCTCATTTTTCTATTACCATGGATCCTTTAGTGACCTTCCAGGTTTTTTTCTATAAAAGTAGTTACACATCCTTGACCTCACAACTACCCTGTTGAAACTAGATTTTTCTTTAGATATGGAATATTCCTTAGCTCCTTAAATATCCATTGGTTTCCATTTTATTTATTTATTTATAAAAATCTTACCCATTCCAATGATTTTACAGGGTTTATCATCACCTAGACAAATATGTCCAAAATATTCTTGAACATAGTCATGAAAATGTTTCCTATCAAGTGTGGCATGGAATGAGGCTCCTGAATCTACCACCCATGCATCAATAATATTATATAATGAAAGAATCAAAGAATTTTGCAACACATCACCTATCACATTTGCTTCATGATTGTTCTCTTGTTGGCCATCTCCTTCTTTTCCCTTCCAATATTTATAGTCTTTCTTCACATGTCATTTCTTCCCACATTTCCAACACACTATCCCTGATCTAGATTTGGATCTACCTTTTCTTGAATTACTTCCATTTCCTGGGCTCCTTCCTATTTCCATTTTTCTTCCCCTAGTCTCTGTAATCAAATCATTACCTGATGTCTCACTATATCTTTTCTGCTGCATTTCCTCGTTAAGGGTGGAACCAACAATATCACAAAACTTTAAAGTAATAGAGCTATAGATAGAGTTACTAATAGCCACAACCAGGCCATTCCAAATTTCTGGCAATGAGCATAGAAATAAAAGAGCCCTAACTTCATCATCAAAATTTACCCCTACAGAAATTAACTGATTGGTAACCATGTTAAATTCATTTAAATGATCAACAACAGATCCACCTTCTTGAATCTTCATGTTAAGTAGTCACTTCATAAGAAATACCTTATTTGACGCTGAGGGTTTTTCATATAGTTTTTCCAGTGTCATCATTAAACATTTTTTTGTCATTTCCTTTTAAATGTTGAATGCCATTGACCCTACCAAACTCAACTGTATTGTTCCTAGTTCTTTTCTGTCAAGAATCTCCCATTCTGCATTTGTCATACTCATCGATTTCTTTGCTTTTCCACTCAATGGTAGGTACAAATCTTTCTGATACATATAATATTCCATCTGCATCTTACACAATTAGTAGTTTTGGCTATTAAATTTCTCAACCCTAAACCTACCATCTTCCACCATTTCTCCCCCTTGAACTAGGAACCCTTCTCACATGTGGGCTTATCAACCAAACAGACATTCGACTCTAATAACGGTTATTAGAAATTAATTAATGGAGCAATGAAAAACATAAAATATTGCAGAAACATAAACACAAAAAACAAGAGAGACATAGATATATGTGGTTCACCCAATTTGGGCTACATCCATGGAGAAACAACCAATCCTTCTTTTTATATTATCCAACAAAATGAAGAGATACAACCTACAATAGATCCGATATGAGTTCCTCTTTGCTCTCACACAATTCTATCTACCTTTCTTTCTCAGAATAATAATACAGAACCACACACAATTCCCTCATATAAATTGAGGGTTGCCTTCTAGGGAAACAAACCCTAAATTAACATAACTTCTACTGTAAGATCATCTGCCTAATGAACGACCAAGATTGACTACGAAATTACAATATTTTACAAGGAAAATTTTCAACTATTTTTCCTTCATTCTGGAGATTGAGGATGGCTTCTTGTGACCTTCACTTAACCTTCTTTCCTTCCCTTCTTCAAGATCAAACATGTAGAATAAAAACCTAGATCAAATGCAAAAACCTTAGCCTTTGTTCACATGTGTGAGAGAGAAACAACCCAAAGACAAGTCTCCTTCATCCTCTTCCTTGTTTGCTACCTTATTATTCTTCCTCCATCACTTGAATGAGTGAGTGACGGATGTGTTCCAAGAAGGTTGAGTTTCCTCCATTATATAGGGTTCTCAAGGTGGAAAATGCTCCTAAAATTAGGTCGACTTGCCAACTGCCAAGCTGACTTAGTATTGAAGGGTATTTTGACACTTTTAAGGACAATTTTTTTTTCTTTACAAGTTACAATATGCCCGATGGGGTCTTCAACTTATGACAACGACTCTTTTTACTTCTTGACCTAGGACTAACCCCAAAAGCACTCATTGGGTGCTTGAGATATATAATTAAGACCTTGAACATGAAACCCATGCTCCAAAAATATTAATAATAATTTTATTTCATTTTACAATTTATAGGAATAAAAAATACATTTCATATTTATGAAGACCAAACCTAGTTACACATTTTTCAACAAATTTGTGTGGAAATTTAAATTCCACCCTCCTTTGCTTGGAAATATATGGAGGGTCCATCTTCATAGAGACCCTATTGAAGGTTTCTTCTCTCAACTTATAGAGAATCTCCATCTTGCAAGCATGCATCCTTCTAAGTTAAGTTATACATGGGAGAATGGCATACAGGGGAGGATTGGGTAGTAGTGCAAGTTTATTATTTTAGAAGCCATTTTAGAAGGATAGTGGAGAATAATTTCATGGGTGGCATAAAAGGGGAGGATTGGGTAGCTAGACAAGTTTCTTATTTTAGGAGACATTTTAAAAAGACCATGGATAATAATTGCATGGGTTCCCTCTTGAGGAATATTTGAATGCATGCTAATTCTCTTAAAATTGGATAAAAAGGAGACAAGACATGCCTCCCCATTGAAATTCAATCACTACTAATCATCGAAGGATGAGTATAGGCATTTGGTCACCTTGTTATGGCCCCTTTTGTAGTCTAACTAGGGTGTTTCATTCATGTAAAAATTCATGGATAATTTAGCTATGTTATTCATGCTACCAAGGGCTAGGTTAGAGACCACCTCAAGAAATATAACACTATGAAAATCAATGCATCAAGCCTCTTGTTTCACAAATGAAATGCCTTTGATCCAAAGGAATGATAAGATGATATCTCAATATTCTTATTGTGTGGTTGGCATAAAGTGAAAATAAAATGAATTTCTTTCATTGGTATCCTAATTTTAGAAGAATATTTAACACTATCTTATACTTATCCAACTTTGATGGTAATATAGTCACAAAATTTTGTGAAAAGGTGAGAGCTAGGAAGGCCTACTTATTACAAGAAAACTTAAGGAATTCTAGAGAAGCATCAACCAATCATGAAGTGATTATGATTAACTTGGAACGACTGATTGTAAGATCACAAGGAGTGTCTAAAATTCAAGTATAGGTAAAACTTTGGAGGGTGTTTGTCTCAACATCCCTAGTGTGAGTCAATTTTCAATGATAAACCATAATATTTCATCCCTAGAACCCTATTTTTCATGTGTATGAGTTTGCAAAAAAAGAATAGATGTTTATATAAAGAAAAAATTAGATTATGATGCAGGAGCATCGAGACTTAGCCAGCAATGTGAAAACTTGTTCACATGTTGTGGCTAAACAGGTTGAAATTCAATGACTGATGGGTCCAAACCGGTTTTTACTGAGAGGGTTGGATCTCTCAAACAATTTTTTATAATTCATTATTGTAATAGGTTAGAGACTGTCTTAATTTACATTCAGAGATAGAGTTGTTTGCATAGGTGTGAGGGGGAGCTAAGAAATAGATGATTTGTCGTTATATCTAATAAGAATAGAGATTTATTGTTAGATATTGTTGGAGTGGTTATCGATTGATAAAAGGGAGAAAAATGTAATGAGAAAAAAAGGGAGAGTGGAGTGAGAGGTAGAGAGTGTTTGGATTGTATTTGTTTGGAGACAAAGGTCTTTTTCCTGTGTAACTTAGCCTAAGGCTGAGACTCTGTATTGTTTATTTGAATTAAAATAGTGTTGTGTGCATCATTACTTAACTGGCCTGTGGAGGCCTCGAATACTTGGTTTTCCTCTAAATCCATACAATATTGATGCTGGCCTATGTATCTCATGCTTTTTAAGGGAATTGTTGCATTAAAGGATCAACTAGTGGGTGCATTCCTTCGTTCTGGTTCTGCAGGAAAAAACACCCAAAATAAACTAAGTATCGGGCTAAAACACGTTTAAACAGAGAATCTAGAGCTCAAGTGATTATAGGACGGAGTTTTATTGCTATTGGGTCCGTAAAACCCAATCGCCCTTTGTATCTTGTCGCATTGCCGAAAGCCATTAACAAAGAGAATCGTGATAAAACACTTAGTGGATTTAAGAAATGGACTTGAAATATTATGTTTGAGACTTTTGGATCCTATCGGGTTCAGGACATAAAATCACATCAACATATTGGAAGCAGAGTTTATTAAGAGTTAAGCGATATTGCAAATCTCCGATAGCGAGAGCGATATTGCATTGGACCAAGGGATAACGCTGATAGTTGAGAGCCTTACATCTGCCGATCGCCGATATTGTGATTCGTTCTGAGCCATTGGATCGGCCAGATATGGATCTGCGGTAAAACCCCATATAACTATGTAAAAGGTGGAAAAACGTTGTTTAAGTCTTTTTTGAAGGTTTTGGGTCCCGAAAGGGAAAAAGCACAATTTTAATATTATTTGAAGGCTTTTGGTTCCCAAAAGGGGAAAATCCATTGTTTTCAAAGGTTTTGGGTTCCAATAGTTAAGAGGGGTTATACTATTGTGAGAAGGGGTGATTTTTGGGTTTAGAGATCCATTTTTGTGGATTTATATTAAAGCCATTGTTTCCGATGCACCATTTTTGGTATCAAAGATGAAGAAAGAATTATTTACAGCGAAGATGCTGACAAAGAGAGGAATTGGTCGAGGAAGACTAGATCCAAATGCGATTCTATTGGAAGAGGTGCGAAGTTTGCATACACAAATAGAGACTATTGAGACTGCTTAGAGAAGAGTGCTTGAAGAAGGAGATAAAAGTTCTTCAGAAGAATCTACTGCTGAAATGGAGGAAGCAGAAGAAGACAATGGGACTTCCAAGGTCATTAAGATGCTGACAAAAGTAGGAGGAAAACCCAAGATGGAAATCCCTATGTATGAAGGGAGTCTGAATGCAAAGGAGCTTATTGATTGGATCAGATCCATAGACCAGTACTTTGACTATGAAGAGGTTGAAGAGAAGAAGATGGTGAAGTTTGTAGTCGCCAGATTGAAGGGTCATGCAACTATCTGGTGGGACGAGGTACAGACATCAAGAATGAGGAAAGGGAAATCTAAGATCAAGCAGTGGACAAAATGGTAAGTAAAATGAAAGCCAAGTTTCTGCCTAAAGACTATCATCTGAATCTTTTTAAGAAATTACAAAATTTAAAGTAGAAGGAATATCTATTAAGGAGTATACAAATTTTGTTTTATAGATTGAGTATTAAAGCAGGGCATGTAGAAGATGATGTGGAAAAGGTAGCTAGATATATAAATGGCTTAAGGTATGATATACAAGATGAGATTAGCTTGTTAAGTCTAAAAACTATTGAGGATGCCTATCAAGCAAGTTTGAAGGCAGAGGAGAAGATCTTGAGAAAGAAGAATCAGAGAAACAAAGGAAGGAGCTCAGTGAGAGGTAGAGGAGCTACCAGATCTAGAGGACAACAACATCAGCATGAAGTAAGAAGCTCAAATAGTAGACCACCACATAGGGGTGAAACTAACAGAGGAAGATTCACACCCAGAGGAAGAGGGCGAGGAAGAGATGTTTGATGTTATACATGTGGAGAATGGGGACATATGTCATGGGATTGTCCTCATAACAAATCAGCAAATCAGAGGAATGCAAATGTGGTTGAGGCAAAGCCAGAACCAACTTGGCTTGTGGAAAGGGAAGAACCCCCTAAAGAATGTGAATCACTATTATTAAGAAGAAATTTTTGAGAGCTGAGAAGGAGACATGAGAGCTTGCACAGAGGAAGAACTTGTTCACAACCACCTGTAAATCAAAAGGTAAGTGCTGTAAGGTAATAATTGACAGTGGAAGCACTGACAATATTGTGTCCACAGAGATGGTTGATAAGCTTGGGTTAGCAAAGACAATACATCCTGCACCCTACAGAGTGTCTTAGTTGCAGAAGGGGCATCAAGTCATTGTGACAGAACAATGCAATGTTGAGATAAAAATTGGTACGTATAAAGATGTGATTTTATGCAATGTAATGCCCATGGATGTATGTCATATATTATTGGGGAGACCGTGGCAGTTTGATCAGAAAGTTGTTCATGACGGGAGGAGAAATACCTATACCATAGAGAAGGGTGGAACTAAGCACATGTTGTTGCCATTGAAGAATGATGTTGATAAAGGAACACCTGGAAATAGTATTATGTTGATAAGTGGGAAAGAATTGCTACAAGAGGTAGTGAAAAGCGAGGAGTTTCATTTTGCTATCGTAGGAAGGCCAAAGGTAATCTTAACCTCCACAAATTTAGATGATCTGCCTGAAGAAGTTAAAGTTTTGTTAGATGAATTTGGTGATATTGTCGTGGATGAGTTGCCAAATGCACTGCCACCAATTAGGATTATTAGTCACCACATTGACTTAATACCAGGAGCAAGCTTGCCAAATAAAGGAGCATATAGACTAACTCCTCAAGAGAATGTAGAAGTTGGAAGGCAAGTACAGGAATTGATGGATAAGGGGCTGATCAGAGAATGTCTCAGTCCATGTGTTGTACCAATAGTACTCAGTCCGAAAAAAGGAGGAGAATGGTGAATGTGCATAGATTCCAGAGCTATCAATAAGATCACAATTAGGTACAAATTTCCTTTGCCGAGAATGGATGATTTAATGGATTGTTTAAGTGGATCCAGATACTTTACTAAGATAGATTTGAAGACGGGTATCATCAAATAAGGATTCGGGAAGGCGATGAATGGAAAACTGCCTTCAAAACAAATAGTGGACTGTATGAGTGGTTAGTGATGCCTTTTGGGCTCACTAATGCACCCAACACATTCATGAGGTTAATGAACGAAGTCTTGAAGGAGTATGCACGTAAATTTGTCATTTTTTACCTTGATGATATTTTGGTTTTTAGTAAAAGTAAAGAGGAGCATTTAGAACATCTTAAGTTGGTCCTGAGAACTCTGCAGAAGGAGAAACTACTAATCAATTTCAAGAAGTGTAGTTTCATGAAGGAGGAGTTGGTGTACTTGGGATTTTTAGTTTCCAAAGAAGGCTTGAAAATGGATCTAGAAAGGGTCTAAGAAATCTGGAACTGGCCTACTCCTAGAAGCATATTTGAGGTAAGAAGCTTCCGTGGACTGGAAAGTTTTTACAAAAAGTTTGTAAGAGGTTTTAGTCAATTTTGTGCACCAATACTTGAGACAATCAAGGAGATCAATCAACCATTTCGATGGACAGAAGCAACAGACAAAAACTTTAATTTGCTAAAGAAGAAGATAACAGAAGAGACAATTTTAGCATTGCCTAATTTGAGAAAGTCTTTCAAGTAGAAACAAATGCACGTAGGGTAGAAGTTGGCACAGTTTTGAGTTAAGAGCAAAGGCCAATAACATATTTCAGCGAGAAACTGAATGATGCAAAGAAGAAATACTATTCTTATGACAAGGAGTTTTATGCTATTGTGTAGCCTTTGAAAAACTGGAGACATTACTTGCTGCCAAAAGAATTCATCTTATATTCAGACAATCATGCTTTACAATTTATTAATAACTAGCCGAAGCTGAATCAGAAGCGTGCCAAGTGGGTAGAATTTCTGCAAAGTTTTACTTTTGTAATAAAGCATAAGAGTGGTAAGTCTAATAAAGTAGCAGATGCATTGAGTAGGGTAAGTTTTATTATGCAAGAGTTAAAAGTGGGTGTTGTAGGGTTTTAGAGATATCTACACAACAATTCGAGATCCAATGAACCATAACAGAAGTCAATGGATGGAATACCTCATTCAAGGAGGCCTATTATTTAAAATCAACAAGTTATGTATTCCCAAATGTTCCATGAGGGAGAACATAATCAAGGAGAAGCATAGTGGAGGGTTATCTAGTCATTTTGGACAAGATAAAACCTTTGCTCAGGTGATTGCTTTTTATTATTGGCCCAAAATGCAAACTGATGTTAAAAATTTTGTTGAGAAATGCAGGATATATCAGCATGCCAAAGGAAGGAGTCAGAATACAGGACTGTATCAGCCATTGCCCATACCAGATTGACCATGGGATGCAGTCAGAATGGAATTTGTTATGGGTTTACCAAAAACTCAGAGAGGAAATGATTCAATTTATGTTGTAGTAGATATGTTTTCTAAAATGGCACATTTTATTGCTTGTAAGAAAACTAGTGATGCAACACACATAGCTAATTTATTCTTTTCAGAGATTAAAAGATTGCATGGTTTACCTGTAAGTATCATATCGGATAGAGATACCAAGTTTGTAGGGCATTTTTGGAGGACACTTTGGAAGAAACTGGGAGCTAACCTCAGTTTTAGTTAAGCATACCATCCTTAAAGAGATGGAGAAACTGAAGTAGTGAACAAGAGCTTGAAAAATATATTAAGGAGTTTAGTATATTAGAACCCCAAATAGTGGGATCTGGCACTAGCTCAAGCTGAGTTTTCTTACAATGATACACCAAACCAAAGCACTGGAATGAGTCCATTTCAGATTGTCTTTAGAATGCATCCGAGGGGTGTGTATGAGCTTAGAGATTTGGGAAAGAAGGAAGCCAAGAGTGCAAGCATAGAAGAATTTGTAGAACATATGTAGAGGTTACAGGAAGAAGTCAAAGGTAAATTGCAGGAAAGAAGCAACAAATACAAGCAGAGGGAAGACATGAAAATAAGAAAGAAAGAGTTCCAAGTAGGAGACTAAGTGATGGTGCATTTGAGGAAAGAGAGATTTCCTACTAAAACTTACAACAAACTAAAAATGAAAAAGATAGGACCTTGTAAAATTATAAGGAAATTTTTAGCCAATGCATATGAGATTGAGTTGTGAGAAGGGATTGGAATATCCCCCATTTTTAATGTTGCAAATTTATATCCATTCAAGGAGGTTGAAACAGAATTGCAGGAGGAAGCTACAAGAGATGAAGTTCAAACTGTGAACTGGGAGGAACATGTACCAAAAGTAGTAAAGAAATAAGTTGAAGCTATTTTGGATCAAAGAGTATCTAAGAAAACTAGAGAGCAGATTTATTTCCAGTATCTAGTCAAGTGGAAAGAGCATCTAGTGGAAGATTCCAGTTGGTTGAAAATAATAGAACTAAAGAAGTATGGAGTAAGTCTTGAAAGCTTGAAGGAAAAATCTTTTCTTCCTTGGGATTATGATGCAGAAGCATCAGAACTTATCCAGCAATGTGAAAACTTGTTCACATGTTGTGGCTAAACAAGTTGAAATTCATTGATTGATGGGTCAAAACTGGTTTTTACTGAGAGGGTTGGATCTCTCAAACAATTTGTTATAAATCATTATTGTAATAGGTTAGAGACTGTCTTAATTTAGATTCAGAGATAGATTTGTTTGCATAGGTGTGAGGGAGAGCTAAGAAATAGAGGATTTGTTGTTAGATCTATTATGAATAGAGGTTTATTGTTAGATATTGTTGGAGTGGTTATTGATTGATAAAAGGGAGAAAAATGTAATGAGCAAAAAAAAGGGAAGAGTGGAGTGAGAGGTAGAGAGTGTTTGGATTGTATTTGTTTGGAGACAGAGGTCTTTTTCCTGTGTAACCTAGCCTAAGGCCAAGACTCTATATTGTTTATTTGAATTAAAATAGTGTTGTGTGCATCATTACTTAACCAACTCGTGGAGGCCTCGAATGCTTGGTTTTCCTCTAAATCCATACAATATTGATGTTGGCCTGTGTATTTCATGCTTTTTAACGGAATTGTTGCATTAAAGGATCAACTAGTGGGCAGATTCCTTCATTCTGGTTATGTAGGAAAAAACACCCAAAATACACTAAGTATCGGGCTAAAACGCGTTTAAATGGAGAATCCAGACCTCAAGCGATTATAGGCTAGAGTTTTACTGCTATCAGGTCCATGGAACCCAATTGCATTGGCCCTTTGCATCTTCCTTGTCGCACCGCTGAAAGCCATTAACAAAGAGAATTGCGCTAAAACACTTAGCGGATTTAAGAAACAAACTTGAAATATTATGTTCGTGACTTTTAGTACTGTCGGGTCTAGGACATAAAATTGCATCGACATTTGGAAACGGAGTTTATTAAGAGTTAAGCACCATTTAAAATCACCGATAGCAATAGCGATATTGCATCGGACCAAGGGATAGTGCCGATAGTTGAGAACCTTACGTCTATCGATCGCCGATATTGTGATTCGTTTTGAGCCGTCGGATCGACTAGATCTGGATCTACGGTAAAACCACATATAACTCTGTAAAAGGTGGAAAAGTGTTGTTTAAGCCTTTTTTGAAGGTTTTGGGTCCCAAAGCGGAAAAATCGCAGTTTTAATATTATTTGACGACTTTTGGGTCACGAAAGGGGAAAAGCCATTGTTTTCAAAGGTTTTGGGTTCCAATAGTTAAGAGGGGTTATACTGTTGTGAAAAGGGGTGATTGTTGGGTTTAGAGATCCATTTTTGTGGATTTATATTAAAGCCATTGTTTCTGCTACACTAGATTACTTAATTCATTTTATTACTTATCTATAGAAGAGTTATGTACTCTCAAAACCTTGAAATTATTTTAGAATTCAAAGCATTCTATTTGTTAAAAAAAAAACTAAAAATATTGTAGTGTTGGGTGTGGAGCCTGATTATCTTCTTTATTTGGAGGTGATATCACCACATTGGACCCCAGTTCGTAATGTGGCAGCAACGCCACTTGTAAAATGAATGATGCAAAGGGGGTCCAGGGGGGGGTGTCTGCGATCTTTCGGAGCCCCTTGTGGCGGGGGAACGGGGCAGCGCCCCCAAAGTTAAAAATATATGTAAAATTGCCTTGTAAAATGTTGTAATTTCGTAGTCAATCTGGGCATTCATTAAGAGAAGATCTGACGGTAGAAGTTATGTTTAATTTAGGTTTTTTTTCCCTAAAAGGCTACCCCTGCTATATATGAGGGAATTGTATTGCGTTTATGTAGATATGTATTCTTAGTGAGAAAGAGAGAGGAGATTGTGTGAGAATGAAGAGTGAATTACAACGGATCTGCTGTAGGTTGTATCTCTTCAGTTTGTTGGATAATATAAAAGGAAGGACTGGTGGTTTCTCCGTGGACGTAGCCCAAATTAGGTGAACCATGTATATCTATGTCTCTCTTGTTTTATGTGTTTATATTGCTATAATATATTTTATGTGTTTCTTTGCTCTATAATATATAATTTTTCAAACAATTGGTATCAGAGCCGAAGGTCTATTTGACTGAAAAACTCGTAGGAGAGAAGGGTTCCTGGTTCAAGTGGGAGTAATGGCGGAAGATGGTAGGTTTAGTGTTAGAAAATTTAACAGCCAAAACTACCAATTATGGAAGATGCAGATGGAATATTATCTGTATCAGAAAGATCTGTACCTACCATTGAGCAGAAAGACAAAGAAGATGACAAGTATGATAGACACAAAATGGGATATTCTCGATAGAAAGGCACTTGGAACAATACAGTTGTGTTTAGTGGCATTGGTAGCCCTTAATATTTCAAAGTAAACAACAACAGAGGGTTTAATGTTGACATTAGCCAAACTATATGAAAAACCCTTGGCCTCAAATAAGGTATTTCTTATGAAGCATTTATTTAATGAAGATGTTAGAAGGTGGATCTATTGCTGATCATTTAAATGAATTTAATACAGTTACCAGTCAGTTAAGTTTTGTACGGGTAAATTTTGATGATGAAGTTAGGGCTCTGTTATTTCTGTGCTCATTGCTAGAAAGTTGGAATGGTTTAGTTATGGCCATTAGTAACTCTGTCTCTAGATCTAGTACTTTAAA